>JARQWZ010002751.1:0-205551 GCA_033150135.1 Gobio occitaniae | reverse complement strand
CTCAATGTTCTTCATCATCATCATCATCCTCATATTGTTCATTGGTGTGTTCAGTGGTGAATGTGAGTCATGTGACTCTCTCCTGGTACAAAGGAAACAGTTTATTGTCCAACATCAGTGTGTCTGATCTCAGCATCAGTCTCTCTCTACCTCTGGAGGTGGAATATCAGGATAAAAACACCTACAGCTGTGTGCTGAACAATCCCATCAGCCACCAGACTCAACATCTGGACATCACTCAACTCTGCCACACATGTTCAGGTACGGCAGCAACGCTGATATTAGTTGATGTCAGCGCTGATATTAGCGTTTATTGACTGAGCTGATCTCAGTTTGATATTTTTATTCCTCAGGCCCTGTCCACTGTTGTGGTCCCACTGAAGCTGTGATCCGATTGGTCCTCGCTGCTCTGGTGGGCGTGGCTACTGTCATGATTGTGGTTTATGACATCAGATCCAGAAGAGCTGAACGAGATCAAGCTCATATTCACACATCAGGTACATGATTGATGATGTAATTTCTCACAGACTGATTTGCATATATTAATATCTGTGAGATTTATTAATTTATGGCTTCATATGTTCATCTTTTTCAGGAAGTGCTTGAATCTAAAGCAGAACGCTGAACTTTAAAGATTCTTCAAGTGTGTTTTTTGTCATAATAAATACTGATGATTATTTGAGCTTCTGCTCTCTTTCAGTGTCAGATTTTTTTAATCTTATTTGTAAGTTTATATTTCTCTCTGATACAACAATGATATAAAATAATAAAGAGTCCCACCGATCTCACTTTAATACTGCTGACGGATCTAAAGGTTTTCAACAACAACCTGTGTTTTATTTGAAGAAAGCAACCATACATTGGTGTTGTTTTATTTTCTGTTTATATTAATTTCATGAGTCGTTCATGTATTCAAATGATTATGATTTGATTTCCTCCACTCATCATTTAATAATGTTATTGTTGATTTTTGTCATTTGATGTGTTATATGACTTAGTTCCCTCATTTGCTTGCTCTTGTTGTTGAATCTTATGATTGTGTGTTTGAAGGGATGTTTGTCTTCACGAGTAGGAGATCACAGAATGTCTCAAGGTTTTTATCGTCACAGGACGATGTTGTGAAGCAGTAATTCTCCATTGTTTTTCTCTTGGTATAATAACACTTGTTGGAAATGTACTGGTCAGATGAAGCCAGAGCATTGAGTGGTGTAACATCTGGACGGACTCTGAGCATTGAAACATATGCAACTAAGATTATTCAACAAACTCTGCTCTTTTATGATCATCACTTCGTCTCCTGCTTTCTCAGTCCAACTCTCCGGCTGATAGACTTATATCTTCTGGCAAGGATATTTGATATTTCTGATATTTCTGACGTGGAGATCCATCAGAACTAACATTTTGGCTCGATCTAACATGCTGTCCATTTGCCAAATGTATTTTCTTGCCTTTATCAATAAAGTTTTCTCGCTCTGAGGTTCAAGAGTCTCTCCATGTTTTATTATTTATTATGTCGAGCGCCTCCTGGAGGAATAATTCATATATATTTAAACAATTTCAGCAGTGGCCACATATAAAGTGGCATAATCCACAATAATAAACAAACAACATCTTTAACCTGAGAAAATACTGATTTGGGACTCATTATAATATACTTTGAGATCACAGTGAAATACATAAACTCAACATATCGCTGCTCCATTTCCTCCATCAGGCAATGATAAAGTCTTTAAATCTCTAGTGTGATTTGTCTCTGTGGTCTCATCTGCGGAGCAACAGCTTCTCCTAGTGGCTCAGCCTGAATTGACATGTTATCAGGAGTTATTTGCTCAGGATCTTCTGTCTCTGACTCCACTAGTTCTGTCTGATCTGTTCAGCTGGAGTGTCGTTTGCTTTCTCACTAAAGAATTTCTTCACAAACCTGGTATTCCTTTTATATTGTGAACACAGAATTTCTCTTTGGACACAGTAGTTTATGGATCTTGGCTGAATGGAGTTGTTGGTGTTTTCTTGTCCTGCCAGATCTTGGTCCTCCACCTCAAGTTGTGAATCTCTGACCCTTTGGTGGTGATCGGTGTAAAGTTTTCATCAGCATCATGATCTCTTGTCTCCTGGTCATTGTACGGTGTGGTAAAGTATGGCAGCTTCCCAATGATTTTCCTGATGGAAAGCAACTCCTCAGGTCTTTTTCCAGTAGTATTGTGGTCAGTAAATCTGTACATGGACTCTTTCCAGTCTAGCCCCTCCCCCTGAGATATTCATATGCCCTTTAATACGCATCACCTCATCGTTAGTCTGCGCCCATGTTGGTGTTGTCTTCACATGTAGAAAGGCATTTTCCTCACAGAACTGTTGCATTTGAGCAGACATGAACTGTGGCCACAGAAGAGATGAGCTTTTATTTCTTCCACAACCGTATAACAAAACTCATCATCCGTCCGCCATCTATCCGCATCAACAAACGATGGAGCCTCGATATTAAAGAAATGCAGACTCTGTTCATTCACTGAAATTCGCTGAAAGGGCAAATCTAATGGGCGAAGCTTTCCGACTATTTTTCTTACCTTCTTATTTTTCTGTGGAAGTTATTGAGCTTGTAAAAGTTTAGCTCTTGTGTTCTTCTGAATATCTCGCGCTGCCATTGCCCGATGTCATTTCTGAAATCACTCCATAATCTCTCTCTTTTAAATGCCTATTCCCAGAGTGGTAGGTTACAATGACTGGCTGTTTTAAAATATAACTAATATCGAAACAAAATAACCCAGGCAGTCTCATCTGTGAGACGTTTAGGCCTCCATACTGACCGCTGGCTCATAGCTTGCAGATTTGCTCAGTGGCCTACCAGACGCTGCAACGAGACGCGACATGATGAGAGATGATCATCGTCAACTTGCACTGTATTCTGCTTTATTATTGCACACTGGAGAGGAAACAATGCTGGTAGGCTACCATAGGCTACTTAATTTAAACTTTAGTGTGTACGTGTGTGTGTTCCATGAACCTTTATTGTTATCTCTATCAGACTATCATTTCTATTTTATGTGCCAAAAGAAACAGCAGGCAGTAAAAAATTATTAAAATAAATAAATATCTTAAAGGGGTGGTAAAACACATTCTTTTGAAGGCTTGACTGTGTTTGTGGGGTGCACTGTAACATGTGTTCATGCTTCGTTTAAAAAAAAAATTGCCTTATTTTTCATATATTTGACCTTTATTCTACACTGCTCTGTCCCTCCTTGTAAAACGGTCTGATGCTTTCCGGGTTGTATGAAGCCAGTCCCTCAAAAATACGCAGTGGGCTCTGATTGGTTAGCTGGCCCAGTGTGTTGTGATTCGCTAAACGCCTAGTGCACGTATATATAAAACCACACCAATCTGAGCCCGAATCAGACCCAGAACAGTTGAGTGAAGATGATCGAGCAGAACCTGTTCAGTCCTCAAGAGTAAAGACTGCGGATCTATAATCGCTACTGAATGGCACTTTAACTTTTGTATTTTTAGAACGATTATAGCCAAATATCTGTCGCAAGAACTAACCCAAAACGAACACTAAGCACTGGCTTTAACTAGTAAGTTAGCCAAATCACACACAGAACCATGTTTAGCAAGCCTGTAGATTAACAATACATAAAAGCTCTAATCAAAGAATCATTTACACTAATGTCAAGTTCGCTGTTGAGATTTTAACGTTAGTGTTTGTAATGTTAGGTGTTCGTCGGATAACGTTAAGTATGAATAAGCATTTAACAGACTGGTTTGCAGAACAGCGTTGTCATCTGTTTACTTCCTTGCTACAACCTATTACAGGAAAACACATCGATGAAAAATAAATCAGACTTACAGGTTGTGGCCCGTAAACAGCTTCTGTTTGTAAATCCAGCTTTCAGGTCAAGCCGTGGTGCATATCCTGTATTGAACTCGCGAAGTTTGTGGAAGTTTGTGTTGTCCTCCGTGAAATGTGCAGCGCGCGCGTCGTGCATCCACGCACCGGCAGTGTTTTTTTCACGCAGCTGACGTGCAAATCTGGCATTGAAATCGCGAAGACGGTGGATGTTTTCCTCTGTGCTGTGGGAGCCGCGCGCGCGCCTGATTCCCCGCTGACTCAAACACACGTGCATATAACATGCTGTATGTTAAACGCTCTGCAACGCACCCCCGTCCCTATGAAGGCTGAACAGAGCAAGTACCCCCAGACCTGCAATCCGGATGAATATAATAGCGTTTCCTCGGCATCGCGGCAACAACACTCCAGCCTACTATACCACAACAGCGCCGCGATACAAAATGGCCTCACCCCCCCTTATTTAATATTCTCGGAGGAGGGGTTTATGTAAATATTGAGCCTGGTGATGTCACCAACCCTGGAGGAATGTGTGTAGTCGCCTACTGGCCGTTTGCTGTAGTTCTTAGAAACTGATTTCTTTAAAAGCAAATATCTCCCTTTGCTTTAAACTTTGAACGTTGTAACTTTGCAGATGTTGTTTATGCTCAAGCAGCAAAATTACACGTTAGCTAAAGTTAGAATAGTGAAATCGTGGTTTACCACCCCTTTAATGTAGTAGGCATATAGTAGCCTATGTTTTGGCAAACAGTTTAAATAAAATAAAACCGGCATAGGCTACATGTGCATCGTAAGGCTATCAATCACCACCAAAAACTGAAATTAGACAATGAAATATGCCATCCCTCTCTTTGAACAAACATAATTGTGTTCATAAATTAAAACATAAATTGTAGGCTACGCGACTAGGCCAAATTACTGCCTAATGAAAATTGGACTATTTCAAAGTGTGCTCGTTTTTGTTTTGTTTTTGGATGTAGGTAACAATATTTAACAATGTATATATATTTTTTCATTTGATTGGTTCAACCGCCGCCCGCCCGACTTTGATTAAAATATTATTTTTTGTCACATCATCCACCCGAGGAGTCCACGGCTGTAACCGCCATCTCTAGGCCATAGCAGTGCTCGAGTTGAAACAAGTCTTATGGGGGATCCCCATCCTGAAAATAGTTGTTCTGAGGGGTAAATCCTGCAACAGGGCCGTACACAGGATTTAAATACCAAGGTCCCAAAACCTAGGCCGGTTCGGGGGCATGCTCCCCGTGAATTTTTTATTTTTATTTTTCAGATTTACACGTGCAATTTAAGGTATTTGAAGGCCAAAACATTGGATAACAATAGTTTTAAAAGGATGTCAGTGAGCATCAAAGATCAGTTTCTGCAAATTGTTTCTTTCCTGAACGAATCAATGTTTTTGGTCTAATCAGTTTAAATTAATGGTTAAATTCTCACTCATAAAGACAGTCACTTTTCACCACCTACTGGCTCAATGATGCAAGTTGCACAAACAGACAAGCAGAGTGACACACAAGGTGAAAAGTCCAAGTGCTGATAATACTGGTGAAATATTGAACACATTCCAGGACCATATATAAATATATACACAGATCAGGGATAACATTATGACCGCTGAAGTGACTAACACTGATGATCTCTTCATCACCTGTTAGTGGGTGGGATATATTAGGCAGCAAGTGAACATTTTGTCCTCAAAGTTGATGTGTTAAAAGTAGGAAAAATCGGCAAGTGTAAGGATTTAAGCAAGTTTGACAAGTGCCAAATTGTGATGGCTAGATGACTGGGTCAGAGCATCTCCAAAACTGCAGCTCTGTGTGAGCTACTGGAGCTCAAATTTCTTAAGAAGTTAATGCTGGTTCTGATAGAAAGGTGTCAGAATACACAGAGCATCTCAGTTTGTTGTGTATTGGGCGGCACAGCCGCTGACCAGTCAGGGTGCCCATGCTGACCCCTGACCCCCGCCCAAAGCACCAATAGTGGCACTTGAGCATCAGAACTGGACCACGGAGCAATGGAAGAAGGTGGCCTGGTCTGATGAATCACGTGGATGGCCGGGTGCGTGTGCGTGGCTTACCTGATGAACACATGGCACCAGGTGCACTATGGGAAGAAGGCGTGGCGGCGGAGGCAGTGATGCTTTGGGCAATGTTCTGCTGGGAAACATTGGGTCCTCCATCCATGTGGATGTTACTTTGACACGTCCCACCTACCTAAGCATTGTTGAGACCATGTACAGCCTTTCATGGAAATTAGGCAGATAATGCTCCGCCACAAAGCACAAATGCTTCAGGAATGGTTTGAGGAGCACAACAACGAGTTTGAGGCGTTGACTTGGCCTCCAAATTCCCCAGATCTCAATCCAATCGAGCATCTGTGGGATGTGCTGAACAAACAAGTCCAATCCATGGAGGCCCCACCTCACAACTTACAGGACTTAAAGCATCTGCTGCTAACATATTGGTACCAGATACCACAGCACGCCTTCAGGGGTCTAGTGGAGTCCATGCCTCGATGGGTCAGGGCTGTTTGGCAGCAAAAGTGGGACCAACACAATATTACAAAGGTGGTCATAATGTTATGATTGAAGCACGATAAGATGCAAAAGAAAATGCAATACTGGTGCTCACTGTCCAAAAAAAAAGAGGGGGCGGGGCGGTTGCTTTCTGTAAACATCGATTTGAGTTCTGTTGTGCTACTTTTTTCCTGTTTATTTATGTTTATTTATTTACATAATACTTTTGTGAGGTTGAGCACTCGCACAAAGCATAACGTGTAAAAAAAATGCAATATAATTGATAATTTTAAACATTAAGACAATCTTGTTACACAAGGGAAGTAATATTACAGATCTACACAAATTGGGTTGCTTATAGCTAAATATATATCATTTATATTATAGATAATTTAGATTTATTTGGCACATTTTTTGGTAACAACATAATTTGGTTTTGATGACACGAGTCAGTTTTGATGCAATTGTAACCCGTAATAACACTCTAGTGTAGAGTTCTAAATGAAAAGATCAGATTGAATGGGCACAGTAGCATGACACTATAATTAACATCTAAGTTTGTAAAGAGGATTTGAGACAGCAATTTCACTACAACTTGGGAAATGGGAAAAAAAAAACTTGTATTGTATCAATATTGTCAATTGAACGACAGCTGAAAATGTACCGTAAGTATAACAGAGTAAATACAATCAGGCTTGTTTGTTATGACAAAAAAAAAATGTTTTTCCAAACACAATTCAGAAAGTCTTTTCCTAATGTTCCTAATTGTATCTTTTTTTCAAAAGTCTGATCCTTCCGGGAAAGAAATTGAAGAGGTTGAAAAAAATAGGGGAAAAAAAAGAAAAAAAAGAAAAAAAAGTAGAAGGAGTCACGTGACAGAAGAAAGATTTACTACCCGGGTAGTTTTAAACTCAGTTTCAATCAAAGTATCCAAAGTGTGTGTGTGTTGTGTTCTCTTATCTGCTTCCAGGGAGTGATAACGGATTAAGGATACTGAATTCGCTCCAGAAAATCAGGATGTCGTGTTGTGACATCAGTTAGGCCCTGTTAGCTCGCCGTACACTCGTCCAAGGTTGACTCGAGAAGTAACTAATGCCTAGTTCAGACTGCACGATTTTCAAACTGGTAGGATCACTGCTCTTTTCACACTGCATGACTATCTGGGCCAGCATTCAGTCACTGCTGCGTTCACACTGCACGATGGATCGGCGACAGGGGGTTTCACACTGCATGACTGTACAAGAGGAATAATCGCAGACGCCGGTAAATTACGTTTCACAACAAAGCACACACGAGAAGTGAGAAGGAAACAACGCGAGATCACACGTGCGTCAGACTGGAGTTCTCGTGCGAGACTGGAATTGTTATTAAAATAAAGACTGCAGTGCAGAAACTTGCGGTCTGTGCTCTGATTTGCAGCAAAAGGGAGAAAAATAAAAAAAATTAGGCTATGGTGGAGGAAATGGTTGTGGAGACACAGGGAGCAATGATTGTGTTCTGCAAAGAGAGTTTGAGGTAAATAAATAATATTGCAATGTGCTACTGTTGCGGCTGATCAAGCAAATGTGTGTGCTTTGTTTCTGTTTGATATAACTGTACATAGCCTATATCTATTAAAATACAAATATTCTGGTCTATAACTCCTCCCCGAACCTCCCGCTGTCCTGTATCTTGCTCTCTCATTGGCTGTCGGTCATCGCGGATGTATTTTTCAGTCATAACTCATTTCACACAGCAGGAGTTTGAATCGCCGACAGGTCCAGATATTTAGCATGCCAAATATCTCACGGGCGTCTGTGACTCATCGGCGAGTCTCTCTGATCGCGTCTTTGGTCATTCACATTGCGTGATTGTCACTCGAGCACCGATTTGCCTATGATTTCAGGCATTTGTCGGCGATTTCACAAAACCTGTCGGCGAGTCAAAATCAGGGCTAAAATCGGGCAGTGTGAACTAGGCTTTATGCATCAACAGGAACAAAAAAACAACAACAGTTTCTTGAAATAAAAGTATGAAAGATCTCCTGGATTTCACTGAAAAGTAACTTTTTTTCACTCTATTTAAACACTTTTAAAGTAGTTATGCTCTGAATCAACAGTTCTCTCTCATCTCTTTCTCCACTCTCATTTGTAAAAAAAAAATGGCTGCCTGCTTCCTTTGTATATTATTACACTAGTCACGGAGAAAAGTGGAGAATAGTAGGTACTACATTTTTTCTTTTTCAAATTAAAAGTCCTTTAACCATCTTCATTTTTAAAGGGGTTACATCATATTTATAAAATGTTAGAATATTAATAATTAAAGATGAGTAGGCCTAATGTGTGCAATTTCTGTATCCTACAGTAAGGAATACAAAAGCCCCGACATGGAGTGGATAAATACAGTAGAAAGATGAGAAGAAGCAAATGACCCCATCAAAGTCAGCTCGAAGCTTTCTCTTCCGACTCGAGTGAGGGGTTATCAGAGCTATTCATTCAGTAAACGGTGTCGTGCACTCTTTAGTGCTCTTTAGATGCAGGGGAGTTTACATTAAAGAGAAATGACAAGCAGCCTAAAAATACAGAGTCACATGAACTATTGTCAATAATTAATGCACAAAATGTAAGGACCCCCCCCCCCCCCTAAGTGAATGTGACCAGTCCTACTTCGAGCCAGGGGAGTGAGGTTTACACACACAGCTCTTACTGGCCTATGTCCGTCACATGAATAACTGCTTTATGAAATGAACTAATAATAATAATCTATGATCTTTATATCAGAACTGAGTCAACACTGAGTCGGCGCTTCACAGGCCTTTTCTTCTCTTGTTAAAGACGTTGAATGCTTTTCAAAGTCTTGTTATGGTTATATAGCAAACACAGTATAGAGTTAAACTATGAGGATTGTTGTGTAAGCTCATAATGCTTGAACATTCAGGAAACATTGATCCAGGCCTCGACACTTCTCAGTTTCTTCAGAAGAAAAGACCAACTCACGTTTAACTTTCAAAAAGATTGTTTTACTTAGATTTGACAAAATACCAAAGTCTGCGATCAAAAAAACGAGATCTTGTTATAAACTTGAGTATTTCACTCAAAATACTTCATCTCTCTGATAACCAAATGCAGATTTCTCTCATTTTGTTGTAATGCAGGCAAACACTATAAATGTTCTTCACTGGTTTGGGGGTCATGGATGCTGCGATGGTTTCTTCTTTGTGTTATCTGCACAGAAATGTGGTTTGATCTGTTGGGTGGATAAACAGCTTCTGCTGGATGTTTGTGGAGTGTTTAGATCAACTCCTGCACGTGCGCTTTAAGAGTGCACGTTTTCACTGTGTGATTATGATGCAGTTTGAATTCCCCCAAAATATCAAGATATGAGGATAACATCTGGATGACTTTTCATAATTTTTTAGACTTATGTCGTAAGAGTGCTGTTTTTCTGAACATCAGCACGATTGCAAATGTGATACTGACTTTATGCAACAGTTCAACAAACAAAAATTAACATTGAGTTACATTTTAGACACAATATTGCCTGTTTTAGCTCTGTTTCATAAATATAGTTCTAAACTAATCCACAGAAGATTGCAGGGCTCTGCGTTAACACTTTTCTTTAAAAAAAAATAAATTTTAGGATCTTTCTGATCAATAGCAGACATTAACTTTCCCAATACTGGGTGATATTTGCCCCTTCAAATTCATTTCCAGGGGCATTTTTACCATCATAAGAGCACATTTTTCTAACCTTATGAAATGTACGCATCATCTTTTGTCAATTTCTTAAATTTAAATAGATTTTTTTTATATTAAACAATAAATTCAGTTACAACAATAAGACACAATAAGAAAGTTACCAATCAGATGAAATCAGCATCAAAAGATCCATCTTTGTGTGGCACAGAAGCTCCATCTGAAGTGGTATTTAGACACATTATGTTGTGTAGCTCATAATGTTGTGTGAATGTTTTAAATATGATTTTTGAATTTAGAAATATGTAAAAATTAAACTTTAAAAGTGTGATATTTTAAATAGAAACAGTCTATGTAAAGTGTTAATATGAAATAAACCGCCAGTAGGTGGCGGCAAGTCTGAATGTGCGAATCATTCATTCAATCGCTCAAAACGCAGATTAATTCAAGAATCACCGTTGCTTGGAGATGCACAACAGAACAAATATGTTTGAAACTATTTTCACGAAATAGAGCAAAAACAGACTAAAATGTGTCTAAAACATCTGCGTGAGATGTTCTGGTAAGTGTGTATGCTGAGTCACACCTGCTTCACCTTGTAAACAAACTTTAAAGTGTATTCCGTCGCACATGTTTTTTGTTCGACATCTTCCACATATATGTAAATGAACGATTACATTTACAGGTTATGTATGTTTGCATTAATGTTCACTCATGAGTTTCGTCTGCTGGATGTTTGTCGTCTCTGTGCATGTCAGGAGTTTGTGGGTGAAGCGTTTCTTCATCACAATCTTCATCTCCACACAAAACATCTTTACACAGAAATAAAGTGAGGGCATCAACAGTCAAATAAGAGTCACAGGTCAGAGGTCAGATATGATTGACAGCTCACAGCACTAAATAACACACCAGTAGATGCAGATATCTAATCCAATATTTCACTCTTCTGATATTAGTTTTCATTCAGGGCCAGAATTGATTTGAAAACGTAAGATCAGCAAAAGCTTGTTGATTTCCGTGATGTTAAAGGAGACGGATGTGTGAGTGGAAAATAAATGAGGTTGGGGGAGGATACACACACAACCAGATAAATATCACAGTTCAGTGTTTCAGATCAATCTGAGGCGTTCAGACATTTTAAGAGTCACTATCGTGGGCTTTTCAGTGAACCGATGAAGAAAATGTTCCTCAAATTACTTTTGCTCTGTTTGTGTCTTCTGGATGGTGAGTTTAAAATGTGTTTTATGGCTTCATTTGTTTCTGTTCTGTATCATGTGATAAATTACTGGTTAAATGAGTTGGAGAAGATTAACATTCACTGTTAGTGTGAGCGACGATGGCTGTACTGAAGCGCACGACTCAGGAAATAACTCAAAGAACAGTCTTTAATCTCATAATCCACACAATACACAGGAGAATCATGGGGAGAAACACAAGCACATAACGTAGACGATACCGTACGATGAACTGAACAGAACTCAGGGTTTAAATAACAGGGAGATCATTGGAAGAACAGAAACAGGTCTGGGATTAATGAACTAATGATAGACAGGGTTCGTACAGGTGCTGGAAATCCTTCAAAACGCTTGAGCTTTAATTTTAAAGTTTTCAAGGTTTGGAAAGTGCTTGGATTTTGGATAAAGTGCTTAAAACTGCTTGAAATTTTAATGGTTTGCTTTTATAATAATTTGTTTATGACAATAGTTTGCTTTTAAAATAAAATTAGTCAGAAAAGGCCTAAATGGCTTTCTCATAAAACACTCATTCTGCTCGAGCCTCTCTTGCCGCTCTGATTCTGCGCGAGTGACGCTACAGATGAACAGACAACATGACGGGCGGTCGCCGCTTCAATGATTGTTGGCTTGGAAAAAGATAAGAAACAAATTATGGTTGAAACGAGGACCAAAGTCTGCAAAAAGAACATCCAGCTTTTCATCATGAGGGAGTCGCAGCTTTCGAGACACGTAAAAGGTAAGAATTTTCATGATACTTTAAGTTTGTTTAAGCTAGCTTACAAATGATAGTCAGCTTTTGGGAGGGATGTAAAATGTGTTTATTTAGCCGACAGTCAATGAAGAGAGTAAATGTCATTGAATGTTGATGAACTGAACCTGGTGCCAAAAAAGAAAAAGAAGTGATTGAGCCACTCATGAACAGATGAAGCTCATGCATGAACACTAGGAATCACACATGAACTGTGCAGTTGCTGTTCTGTCTCTGTGAGCTCCACTGCACACGATAGCTTTATTGGTTTTGTTCTGTGCTCGTACACAGAGAGTTTGTGTCTGTTTCTTCCTGCCGCTGTCTGTTCCTGCAGTCCATGATTTGATAATTTCCATATCAAAACCTAAACCTTTAACTGTTATAGATTATAGTCATAGATGTAGAAACCTAAGCGCAGTGAATGCAGTGGAGTAGGATTTGATGATGATATTATTATATCCATTAAAAAGTGCATCTTAAGTAGTAAGAGACTCGTGAAGGACACCAGCTGGACAGACACAGAATTACACCTAAACTTTACAGTTAGGATCCTTGATGTAGCTTGGCTGTAATTAAAGAATAGTTTTTTATTTTAATAAATTATGTTTAATATACTATTTAATTAGTAATTAATATTACATAAAGCTTATTTAAAAATAACAATAAACAATTTAAATAAAAAAACCTACTCATATGTAGTTGGTACAGGCAAGGGTTAAAAAAGAAAAAGAAAAAAACATTGGTAAGAGGTAACATTGTCCTCTTAAAAAAACTCTTATTCATCAGTCACAACTGTCTGAACCCCAGATGTATAAAATAGAATTTGATTTGATTGGATCTTACTGATAATTGGCAATCAAATTGATTTAAAAAAAAATTGTTGAAAACATTTTTGGTGTTATTATTTAGGGAAGAAGCATGAAGATCTGATGAGAAGACTTCAGCATTGGGGGGTTTTTTCAGCACAAGCGAAGCATCAAGCAGCAAAGCTACATCCTCATCCTCCAGCAGCAGCAGCGAGTGAGAGCCAGTGCAGTGGAAGCAGTCAGTGGAGGAGCCACAGGAATCACCCTCTACCATCCCCAGGTTTATCTCATCCACACCAGTCAACCAACAACTCCATAGGCACCATAAAATCATTTGTAATGTCTAATCCAATTCTTAAAGCAGAAATATGCTGGACGACAAAAACTGTAATCAGTCACTATTCCTTCAAATCATGTCAGAGTCTGTGTGTTCACGTTTTGTATTGTTTGATTGAGCTTTCCTGTTGTGTTCTAGTTTTGCTGTTAGTTTGCTATTGGTTCAGTTCTCCTTTCCCTGCCTGTTTGTTTCTAATAGGGATGCACAATATTATCGGTACGACATTGGAATCAGCTGATAAACACATAAAATATAAAAATCAGTGTTGTTCCTTATTTTTGATGTATATTCATTTTGTTGCTTGTGTAGTTCCGTTATGATATTGCAGAGGTTTATATTTCATGTTATATCAAGTGTACAATTTTTTTTTGCATCTTGAAATAAATATCTCTATGTTCTGTATCACTCTGTGTTGTGTTTGTTTCCTTTCTCTTCAGAAGATAACTGAGCCTTTAAATCTCCTTTGTAAAGCTTTATGAGGCATAAATAGTCCTCACTTTAGATGAGCTCACAAAAATAGTTCACTGACAACTACTAAATGTTTCATAACTACCTGAATTAATAATGAATTACAGTAGGAATACATGATAATAAAGCATTTATTAACACACTGAGTAACTATTACTATATGTATAAATAATATGTATATTTAAATAGTTTAATAATCATTTACTCACACTTTCTAAAGGATCTTATGAACAACTCACAACTCCGAAATAACTGGTTTGTAAATGTAATACTTTATTTAGAAATTATAAATTGATAATTAATAAAGTATGAAAATACAGTTATTAAACACATTATAGATATGCTTATAAATCAAGAACAAAGCATTTACAGCTGTATTTATAAACTGTTAATGTCTATTAATGCTTTATAAATGATGAATTACTAATGCTTAACTAATGATTCATAGCGTGAGTTATTATAAAGTGTTACTACGAAATCTACAGACACAGAAAAGCACCGGTATATCCAAATATAATAAAACATAGTCAACAGTCAGTGGAGTTGGAGCCGTCTGCATTTCACTGAATAGGCTTTCCTCAACAGAGTAACGCTCCAAGGTCTTACTCATCGTGCGTTGTCCTTTAAGAGATCTGTGATTATCGTTTCGGTTCTGGTTGTAGCGTCTCCGTGAGCTGCGGTGGCGACAGATACGAGACGTTCTTTACCCTAAAGTTGTCATCAACATATAGAATCACAATGCTGATATTCTCAGTCCCTGTTGGGTCTCTGGTTCCTTCTGTAACTAAAGTGCTCATTATTTCAGTTTCCTGATTCTGGATTTCGTGGCTAGTGTAATTTACATTACAGGGAATTTCACTGCATTTTTCATTTCAGGATCTTTTCTGAGGGTAAACTCAAAGATAAAATATAAAAAAATAGTTATAATCACACATGCACAGAGTTACAGCAGTTTAACAGAGACTTAACTTTAGTTGGTGTGTGTTAATGTCGAGCCCTGGTGCCGTCTGACGAAACACATGCGTTGAGTTTCAGTGACTGCAGATTGTCTGTACTGTAACTTTCATCATTATTTGTGTATTTTTGACAGCATATTTCAGTCAGTATTTTACTTTGACAGCATTACTGATGAATAAAATGTATTCGTCACTATAACTCTGAAGGCCGTGACTCATCAAGCTGATGTAAAAGAACTAGCGGTGACGGAAGATGACTGTGTCGTTCGCTAAATTGAACAGCCAATCAGATCGTTTTCTCTTCTCGATGTTCAATCGGCCAAAAAAAAACAAAGAGGCAGTGTTGCCAATTCAATGATCTTGTGACTAGATTCAGTGACTTCTAGTCGAATGGCGACGTCACATCCGCAGACAGCGCGGGAAAAATCCGACCCGACAGAAAATAGGAAAAATAGGATACAGGCTTATAGGTGCACCCACTGTGAGTGGACAAGGTGTCAGTATGCTTATCATGAGATGTTTGAGTCATAAATGGTAAAATAAAAAGGCTATTGTTACGTTTATTTTGGGGGAAAAGTTGCATATAGCCCCTTTAACATTTAGGAAAATTTTTAATAAATATATCAAATTAATTTAATAAAATAAACATGTTCATGTCCAGTATAACAGTGTATGCTTTAAACTATTAGATAATCCTTATGAAATGAGGAAAAGAGAAAAAAGATTGACTTGTCTTGACAGAAGCTGTGACCTGATTGGTCGTCTCTGCTCTGGTGGGCGGGCTGTTGTTGTTGTTCTGGTTTATGACATCAGATCCAGAAGAGCTGGACAGGATTTTTGATGACTGATTTTTAATGTCTTTCTATATTGCTCTTCATCAGTGCTGTATGGAGTCAGCTTGAACTGAGAACAAGAGACTGAAGATTGAAACTCAAACTAAATCCAGAGAAGTTCAATGATATAAATGTTCACTTAAATAAAATAAAATATGAAAAACGTTTTATTTCAGCTAGTTGACAAGGAACAATTTCTCAATGCAGTTTAACTTGATGTACTAAAATAACTAAAGCTGAAATAAAATGAATAAAAATTACACAGGGCCTAAAAAAACACCAAACTACTAACAATCACAAAAACACACAACAGAATTACTAAAACTTCAACTACAATGAAAATGGAAAATATACTAATAAAAACAGGTTCAAAACATTGATAAAAATATAATATTACCTCAATGATAGTGAAATATGATACACTGGTTTGAGTCTCACAGGACCTCAAGATTTAAATGTTAGTTTAGGTTAAAGTTAAAGTAACATTTTTAACTTCACGGACATTTTTGAGAAGAACACCATCAAACAGGATCTACAGGAAGTTGAGCTGGAGCTTAAAGTGATACTTCAGAGTGTGAAATAATCAGCAGAAACAAACAAACAGACTGACAGACAGACAAACAAGCAGTCAAACTAACAGACAAACAGATAAACAAACAAACAGACAAACATGCAAACCAACAAACAGTCAAACAGACAATCAAACAGACAGACAGACAGACAGACAGACAAACAGTCAAACAAACAAACAGTCAAACAGACAAACAAACAAGCAGACAAACACAGTCAAACAAACAAAAACAAACAGACAAACAATCAGTCAAACAGACAGACAAACAAACAGTCAAACCAACAAACAGGCAAACAAACAGGCAAACAAACAGACAAACAAACAGTCAAACAAACAAACAAACAAACAAACAAACAAACAGACAAAAAAACAAGCAGACAAACAAACAGTCAAACAAACAAACAGTCAAACAAACAAACAAACAAACAAACAGACAAACACAGTCAAACAAACAAACAAAAAACAGACAAACACACACACAGTCAAACAAACAGACAGACAAACAAACAAACAACGTACAAACAGACAAACAAACAAACAGTCAAAAAGACAGTCAAACAAACAGACAGACAAACAAACAGTCAAACAAACAAACAAACAAACAAACAGATAAACAATCAAACAGACAAACACACATTCAAACAAACAGACAAACCGACAAACAAACTAACAGTCAAACAAACAGAGTCAAACAGACAGACAAACAAACAGACAAACAGATGAACAAACAAATAAACAGACAAACAAACAGTCAAACAAACAGACAAACAAACAAACAAACAAAAAGATAAATAAACAAACAAACAGTCAAACAAACAGACAAACAAACTGTCAAACAAACAATCAATCAGTCAAACAAACAAAAAGTCAGGAAGGGAACTACAGGAAGTTGAGCTGGAGCTTAAAGTGATTCTTCAGAGTGTGAAATAATCAGCAGAAACAAACAAACAGACTGATAGACAGACAAACAAACAGTCAAACAAACAGACAAACAGATAAACAGACAAACAAACAAACAAACAGTCAAACAGACAATCAAACAGACAAACAAACAAACAGTCAAACAAACAGGCAAACAAACAGACAAACAAACAGTCAAACAAACAAACAGTCAAACAGACAAACAAACAATCAGACAAACAAACAGTCAAACAAACAGAAAAACAAACAAACAAACAGTCAAACAAACAAACAGGCAAACAAACAGACAAACACAGTCAAACAAACAAACAGACAAACAAACAAACAAACACACAGTCAAACAAACAAACAGACAAACAAACAAACAGACAAACAAACGAATAAACAACGTACAAACAGACAAACAAACAAACAGTCAAAAAGACAGTCAAACAAACAGACAGACAGACAGACAGACAGACAGACAGACAGACAGACATACAGACAAACAAACAGTCAAACAGACAAACAAACAAACAAACAGATAAACAATCAAACAGACAAACACACATTCAAACAAATAGACAAACCGACAAACAAACTAACAGTCAAACAAACAGAGTCAAACAGACAGACAAACAAACAAACAAACAGTCAAACAAACAGATGAACAAACAAACAAACAATCAAACAAACAAACAAACAGACAAACAAACAGATAAACAAACAAACGGACAAACAAACAAGCAGTCAAACAAACAAACAAACAGTCAAACAAACTGTCAAACAAACAATCAGTCAAACAAACAAAAAGTCAAACAAACAAACAAACAAACAGTCAAACAAACAGAGAAACAAACAAACAAACAGTCAAACAGACAAACAAACTGTCAAACAAACAATCAGTCAAACAAACAAAAAGTCAAACAAACAATCAGTCAAACAAACAGACAGTCAAACAGACAGACAAACAGTGATGTCACACATTAGCTCTGTTATTGTAGCTGACGCTAGTTTCACTTCACTTCACTAAACCCGCTCTCACATCAGCGCGTCTGTCATTTTATCACTGAACCAGTTTTGAGTTTGTCTTTTCATATTAATAATTACAATAAATGTGTTTTTATGGCTTCAGTCGCTTCTGTAATAAATGACTGGTTAAAATGATTGACTGAGATTTAACATTTACAGTTATTCTCACATAGAAATAATTAATCTGTGATTATTGTGAGTTATTGTTCCATATATTAATCTATTTCTCTTTTCATTCATCATCTTTTCTCTTTGTCCGGCAGAATATTATTCACTTCACATTGAAATGAATAAAAGTATTTTAGTGAAGCTTCGTCAAACCAACATCAAAAGATTTTAAAGGTCCCATGGCATTGCATTTTTCTATTATTTTATAATGTTTCCTGAGGTGTACTTATATTGTTAGTATGATTTTTACATCATAAAATGTCATAATTTTGAAATAAAAGGCATTTTTTCTATACTGATGTTTGCCGTGTGGCTGAATGCCCTGTTTCAAGAGGCGTGTCTGCTGTGAGACTTCAGTAAAAACGCCCACTGTTGTGATTGGCTGACATCTTTGCATTTGAAATGAGCGGGGGGGGGGCGTGGTTTAACGAGGTCTACCAGGCACGAGCTGCTGCCAGAGAGACGGATGGCCCTGAGTTCACTTCTCATCAGTTCATCAAACTGTTGTAGCTACTAGCATATACTTCAGGTTATTCGTTTATTTCTAGTCGGAGGGGCTGTCACTCATCTCAGAAAGTTAGTAACTTTAGTAAATTATGGATCAGCGCTGACTCGAGATGCGAACCGTTTAGAACGATTCAGTCTGATTTGGTGAACTGGTTCGGTTCACTAAAAAGAACCAGTTCAAAAGAATGATTTGTTCGCGAACCGGACATCACTAATGTACCAGTCCCAGTCACGCCGAGTCCGTCTTCATCATTATTACCAACTTTGTAACACATGCAATGAACCATTACAGCTGTCGAGATGAGCGAGTTACGAGTAAGTGTTGATTATAGCATTATTTTTAGATATGTTCCTATCATATGAAACGTGTCAGTGATGCGCATTGAGTACACAGCGCAAAAAAGACACAACAGCAGTAATCGAATGTAATCCAGTTTATTGTGGGCTAGGCTGGCTAGCCCGGATATGCTCACGCTTACCCCCCTTCTGCTTAATCTCGTGCCGCGTAAGGCGCCTCCGCTGTGGGCCAGATGCAGTACTGGGGGTCGGGGATGTTGAAGGCCACCGGCCAGTGCAGCCCGAGCTTCGGCGTGTGTGAGGTTTATCTAAAGATGTGACTCTGCTGATGTTGAGCAGAAATGACTGTATGCACATTTTAGAACAGATAGACACGACGAGGACGTACAAAACACTGACTCACAAGATAGAAAACACGAAAACACCGTTCTGTCGGGAGAGAGAGAAGCCGCAGTGTGTGCACGAATAATAAATAATTAGCTACACATCAGAAATCATTGATCACAGATCAGAAGGAACTGAAAAAAGACTTCTGTTTTCATTTGTACATCCAAACACTGAGAAACTGCCAGCATTCACTCGTTCACAAGCAATGATCTCTTGAGCGTTTGCATGGGCGTGCCAAATTCTCTGAGCGGAGGAAAGGGAGGTGACCGTTCCTGTTCTGATGTCAAACCAGGAGACTTCAGGATTGGCTCGTCTGGCCTGTCATTTTCTCAAAGGCAGAGAGAGACAGCCAGAACTCGGTTTTACACCGATCAACATTTCTATCCAATTGGGGACAATATTCAGGCTAGGGGAACTCATATTAATGTTGGAAAACCTCATAAAATGAAAATTTCATGCCATGGGACCTTTAAAGCTTTAATCTGTGAAAAACTCTTCAGGTTCTTCAAGAGTGATTCGTGTTGAAGAGAAGAGAGTGAAGGAGGGAGATTCAGTCACTCTAGAGTCTGATCTCAGTGAAGTGAAGGATGATGATGAGATTCTGTGGAGGTTTGGATATAGACGCACTTTAATCGCTGAAATCAATGTAACGGCTGACAGCTTCACTGTATATGATGATGTTCATGATGGGAGATTCAGAGACAGACTGAAGCTGGACAATCAAACTGGATCTCTGACCATCACAAACATCACAATCAAACATGCTGGAGATTACATACTATGGTTCAACAAATATAGGAAAGTTGATTTCATTCTCACTGTCATTGGTGCGTTAAAGAATATTTACACCTGTTTTTTAATGACAGAATTGAAATTAATTCACATACCATTTTGTTTCTATTTGTTGTTTTATGATATTGTTTATTTCAAATATTGAACTATTTAATTTAATAAAGCATTATAATGTGTTGATCTGTGACAAACCCTGTTTCTGTGTGTTTGATGATTCAGTGTCAGTGACGGAGGGAGATTCAGTCACTCTAGAGTCTGATCTCACTGAAGTGAAGGATTATGATGATGATGATGATGATGATGATGATGATGATCGGATTCTGTGGTGGTTTGGAAACACTTTAATCGCTAAAATCAATGTAACGGCCGACAGCTTCACTGTATATGATGATGTTCTTGATGGGAGATTCAGAGACAGACTGAAGCTGGACAATCAAACTGGATCTCTGACCATCACAAACATCACAATCAAACATGTTGGAGATTATGAACTACTGATCAACAATTACTGGCCTCCTCTTATCCGTCTCTCTGTCTACGGTGAGTTAAATATCAGTTTCACATGTTTTATTTATTACAGCGAGATCTAAAGAAGTATCTTATCATGAATAATGAGTTATAATTCTCTTACTCTTTTACATTAACAGCAGGTTTATATTGAACTTTCTATCAAATTGTTTTAAATGTTCGGTAACGCTTTAGATTACGGCCCGGAAAGTACTGCCTAAGTAAAGAGAATTTACAGCATCATTTTCGGTAATTATAGTTTAACTATAAAGTAAGTATGTGTAGGGCAGGGGCGCCGCTAGCAATTTTGGGCCCTATGAAAGAATTTGATGTTGGGCCCTCTACCACACCAACCTAGCTATCCAAGATCATCTCAGGGGGCCCCAAAAGTGTGTGGGCCCTTAGAATCGTCCTAACTTTCCCCCCCTTTGCTGCGCCCCTAGGGAACAATATGTAATATTGGGGGAATAAAGGGGTAACTATTAGGAAAATTAACACATTATTTATACTGAAAGTATTTTTTAATTAAGGGGTAATTATCCGTGTAGTTACAGGGTAAGTATGAATCTGCGGGTTGTAAATTAAAGTGGTGTTTATTCCCTTCTTGTTTCATGTAGTTACAGGGTAAGTACAATAAAAACACGTACACAATCTAATATCACTCGGAAACCTTTATTTAAAAAACAAGTTTTTTAAAACAGATTTACAACATTTATTTGTTTCTCTTGCTTGGCTTTATCCTTGTCTACTTCCTCTACTTTTTCGTCCTTGCCACAGATGAATCTTAAGAAGGATATCTCTAGCTATTCTGTATTATGTATCAGCTACACTGAAAATACAGTTCACACAGAAATGTCCTCACCGTTTACTCGTCTTTCACCCTCATGCCATCCGAGATGTTCATACAACTTTATTTCTTCATATGAACACAGAAAAATAAATAATCTCTGCTAATGAAAACTCATTTGGGTTCCTAAAAGTTCAAGCATCAAACAGCAAATACAGCAATAACTACAGTAATCCATACGACCCCAATGGATGAATCAATATCTTCTGAATTGAAATGATAAGTGTTTGTAAGAAAAATAACAATATTAAAAAAAATTTAAACTGTAGACTATCGCTTCCGACCAGCAGTTCTCACGTGTGTTTCAGATTAAACTTTCTGTTTCTGTCCGGACGTTATTATTTGAAATGGAAAGTTTATTTAAAAAAAAAAAATGAATAAGAAGTGTCAAATCTGTTTTGGATTAAGTTGTTTTTCAAATAAATATTTCCGAGTGATATCAGATTTTGTATGTGTTGTTTATTGTAGCCTACTTACCCTGTAACTACTTGGTTCCTCTCGATGTTTCTTCCTCGTCTGCTTGAATATCTTCATTCATCCTCATTTCTCTTTATTCTCTGATGTTTTCCAGCTCGTCTGCCTGTTCCTGTCATCAGCAGGAACTCTTCTCAATGTTCTTCATCATCATCATCCTCATATTGTTCATTGGTGTGTTCAGTGGTGAATGTGAGTCATGTGACTCTCTCCTGGTACAAAGGAAACAGTTTATTGTCCAACATCAGTGTGTCTGATCTCAGCATCAGTCTCTCTCTACCTCTGGAGGTGGAATATCAGGATAAAAACACCTACAGCTGTGTGCTGAACAATCCCATCAGCCACCAGACTCAACATCTGGACATCACTCAACTCTGCCACACATGTTCAGGTACGGCAGCAACGCTGATATTAGTTGATGTCAGCGCTGATATTAGCGTTTATTGACTGAGCTGATCTCAGTTTGATGTTTTTATTCCTCAGGCCCTGTCCACTGTTGTGGTCCCACTGAAGCTGTGATCCGATTGGTCCTCGCTGCTCTGGTGGGCGTGGCTACTGTCATGATTGTGGTTTATGACATCAGATCCAGAAGAGCTGAATGAGATCAAGCTCATATTCACACATCAGGTACATGATTGATGATGTCATTTCTCACAAACTGATTTTGCATATTTTAATATCTGTGAGATTTATTAATTCATGGCTTCATATGTTCATCTTTTTCAGGAAGTGCTTGAATCTAAAGCAGAACGCTGAACTTTAAAGATTCTTCAAGTGTGTTTTTGTCATTATAAATACTGATGATTTTAAATCTTATTTGTAAGTTTATATTTCTCTCTGATACAACAATGATATAAAATAATAAAGAGTCACATAGATCTCACTTTAATACTGCTGACGGATCTAAAGGTTTTCAACAACAACCTGTGTTTTATTTGAAGAAAGCAACCATACATTGGTGTTGTTTTATTTTCTGTTTTATATTAATTTCATGAGTCGTTCATGTATTCAAATGATTATGATTTGATTTCCTCCACTCATCATTTAATAATGTTATTGTTGATTTTTGTCATTTGATGTGTTATATGACTTATTTCCCTCATTTGCTTGCTCTTGTTGTTGAATCTTATGATTGTGTGTTTGAAGGGATGTTTGTCTTCACGAGTAGGAGATCACAGAATGTCTCAAGGTTTTTATCGTCACAGGACGATGTTGTGAAGCAGTAATTCTCCATTGTTTTTCTCTTGGTATAATAACACTTGTTGGAAATGTACTGGTCAGATGAAGCCAGAGCATTGAGTGGTGTAACATCTGGACGGACTCTGAGCATTGAAACATATGCAACTAAGATTATTCAACAAACTCTGCTCTTTTATGACCATCACTTCGTCTCCTGCTTTCTCAGTCCAACTCTCCGGCTGATAGACTTATATCTTCTGGCAAGGATATTTGATATTTCTGATATTTCTGACGTGGAGATCCATCAGAACTAACATTTTGGTTCGATCTAACATGCTGTCCATTTGCCAAATGTATTTTCTTGCCTTTATCAATAAAGTTTTCTCGCTCTGAGGTTCAAGAGTCTCTCCATGTTTTATTATTTATTATGTCGAGCGCCTCCTGGAGGAATAATTCATATATATTTAAACAATTTCAGCAGTGGCCACATATAAAGTGGCATAATCCACAATAATAAACAAACAACATCTTTAACCTGAGAAAATACTGATTTGGGACTCATTATAATATACTTTGAGATCACAGTGAAATACATAAACTCAACATATCGCTGCTCCATTTCCTCCATCAGGCAATGATAAAGTCTTTAAATCTCTAGTGTGATTTGTCTCTGTGGTCTCATCTGCGGAGCAACAGCTCCTCCTAGTGGCTCAGCCTGAATTGACATGTTATCAGGAGTTATTTCCTCAGGATCTTCTGTCTCTGACTCCACTAGTTCTGTCTGATCTGTTCAGCTGGAGTGTCATTTGCTTTCTCACTAAAGAATTTCTTCACAAACCTGGTATTCCTTTTATATTGTGAACACAGAATTTCTCTTTGGACACAGTAGTTTATGGATCTTGGCTGAATGGAGTTGTTGGTGTTTTCTTGTCCTGCCAGATCTTGGTCCTCCACCTCAAGTTGTGAATCTCTGACCCTTTGGTGGTGATCGGTGTAAAGTTTTCATCAGCATCATGATCTCTTGTCTCCTGGTCATTGTACGGTGTGGTAAAGTATGGCAGCTTCCCAATGATTTTCCTGATGGAAAGCAACTCCTCAGGTCTTTTTCCAGTAGTATTGTGGTCAGTAATCTGTACATGGACTCTTTCCAGTCTAGCCCCTCCCCCTGAGATATTCATAAGCCTTTTAATACGCATCACCTCATCGTTTGTCAGCGCCCATGTTGGTGTTGTCTTCACATGTAGAAAGGTATCTTACCTTCTTATTTTGCTGTGGAAGTTATTGAGCTTGTAGAAGTTTAGCTCTTGTGTTCTTCTGAATATCTCGCGCTGCCATTGCCCAATGTCATTTCTGATATCACTCCATAATCTGTCTCTCTTTTAAATGCCTATTCCCAGAGTGGTAGGTTACAATGACTGGCTGTTTTAAAATATAACTAATATCGAAACAAAATAAACCAGGCAGTCTCATCTGTGAGACGTTTAGGCCTCCATACTGACCGCTGGCTCATAGCTTGCAGATTTGCTCAGTGGCCTACCAGACGCTGCAACGAGACGCGACATGATGAGAGATGATCATCGTCAACTTGCACTGTATTCTGCTTTATTATTGCACACTGGAGAGGAAACAATGCTGGTAGGCTACCATAGGCTACTTAATTTAAACTTTAGTGTGTGTGTGTCTGCGTGTACGTGTGTGTGTGTGTGCGTTTCGCGACACAGATGAACCTTTATTGTTATCTCTATCAGACTATCATGTCTATTTTATGTGCCAAAAGAAACATCAGGCAGGAAAAAAATTATTTAAATAAATAAATATCCTAATGTAATAGGCGTAGGCCTATAGCAGCCTATGTTTTGGCAAACAGTTGAAATAAAAAAAATAACAAAATAAAACCGGCATAGGCTACATGTGCATCGTAAGGCTATCAATCATCCCCAAAACTGAAATTAGACAATGAAATATGCCATCCCTCTCTTTGAACAAACATAAATTGTAGGCTATGCGACTAGGCCAAATTACTGCCTGATGAAAATGCTCGGTTTTTTTTCAGATGTAGGTAACAATATTTAACAATGTATATATTTTTTTTAATTTGATAGGTTCAACCGCCACCCGCCCAAATTTGATTAAAATATTATTTTTTGCACATCATCCGCCCGAGGAGTGCACGGCTGTAACCGCCAACCGCCATCTCTAGGCCATAGCAGTGCTCGAGTTGAAACAAGTCTTATGGGGGATCCCCATCCTGAAAATTGTTGTTCTGAGGTGTAAATCCTGCAACAGGGCCGTACACAGGATTTAAATACCAAGGTCCCAAAACCTAGGGCTGTTCGGGCATGTCAGTGAGCATCAAAGGTCAGTTTCTGCATCTTGTTTCTTTCCTGAATTAATCAATGTTTTTGCACTAATCAGTTCAATTAATGGTTCAATTCTCACTCATAAAACACTTTTCACCACCTACTGGCTTAACCCTTTATAGGGCACTCATTGAAATACTTGGAAATTCAAAATTTCAACCCTGGAGTGTTATTGTAGGTTATTACAAGACTTTTGAACTTTTGTGACTTAAAAAAAAAAAAAATGTTATGTTGAAAATCATGGTCAATGAAGTTACCATATATCGTTCCTCGCCGGTCTATGGTCATAAAAGTGTATACATATAAAATATAAATAAATACATAAAACATGTATAAACTTCATAAAATATTTATTTAGGAAAAAATGTTCTTTTATTTAGGAACATTTCTTCTTTTTCATGTCAAAGTCAACTACTTCTTCAATGAACTAAGGTCATTTTTTTTTCTCCAAAAAGTGGATATATACATGATATAAGACTATATATATATATATATATATATATATATATATATATATATATATATATATATATATATATATATATATATATATATATATATAATCATAATTAACTTGATAAAGCAGTTGCGATCAGCATAGAGGCACAGGTGGACCTTACAGACTCTGCAGACCACGTTTGAACTCAATATGTTCCCCTTCCTGCTGCAGTACTTGCAGGTCTGGTGGTTGATGTATAGTAACAGTGCACAGTAACAGTGAGGTGCAGATCTACTGAAAACAAAGAATATTGACATATAAATTGTAAATATATAATAATGAGTGAAAAATAGCACTAAGTACAGGTGGTACCACTTATTTCAGCAGTAATAAGACTCACAGTAAAAATAAACCAATATATGCCATAATAATATAAACTGGGTTAGTAGTAATACTTGTAATAATAATAAATAAAAATATAGCTGCAAGCAGCCATTATCGGGGTCAAGCGCAAAGAAGAGACAAGACATGGCTGGGAGTGTCAGACCAACTGCAAAAATGAGCCATTAAAGACATATTAAAGTGATTTTAGGCAAAATAGCTGTAAAATGATAAATACAGTCAATAATAATGATTTAATAATTTATCACTTTCAACCAATAGCTGGCACAGTTACAAAATTGATGTGGGGTGGTCAGAATAAGGGAACAATGACACATGTTCCGCAAGACCCATTCAGCTCAGTGAAAAACCGTGTGCATTCGCTCTCGCTTCCTGTTTATACCCGCGCCGCGAGATGCAAATCTCGCACGCCAATGTTCATTGGCCAGTTCTATATAGCTCGAAGCTGATAGGGGCTCCCAGAAGTGATCCCAATTCGTCGGTACGTCCGACGTATGTCTCCGGTTCAGAAAATAGCCAAACCAGTTAAAAAAATAGCCATTTTTCGTATCTCCGGACCAGTAGGTGGTGCTGCACCAAAACATTCCATGTTGCCTCAGGTCATGCTTGTGATGACATGTACCAAGTTTTGTTTGAATATGATAAAGCGTTGCGGAGATGTAGCCTTAAGTGTATTTTTGCAACCGCTACATAAAATTTGTTCGCAAGTTTATTGAAAACGATTTAACAAATCAACTTGAATTGAATGATCTGGTTCAATTTTCTAGCAAATCGGACAAACCGTCTAGGACGAGTTCGCAAAAGTAGGTTTTTCTGAAAATTCTAAATGGCTGGAAAATTTTCATGACGGAAAATTACATTGAATCGTCTTGAGCCGAGGAATCAGAGGAAAATAGAATTTTGTTTCTAACCCTTAGGGTTCAAAAGTTATTAGCCCAAACATGAGTGCAACTTTGGACAGGTGGTGGCGCTAGAAGGAATGAGTTAGAGACTCCAAATTCGCTATAGTAACAGTTGGGACTATCCTCTATCGTTCTGCCAAATTTTATAACTTTCCCGTAAGCGGTTCTATGGGCTGCCATAGACTCAAGAGCCGAAGAAGAAGAAGAAGATTCGCACCTTCGGTGCTTGGCCCCTAATGACCAAAATTACACATATTTCACTATTTATGGCTTGATCATTTCGATAAATGGCTTAAGTTTCCCACTGGATCGCTGTATAATGTTATGCAAACCTGTGGCAACATTCAATGCACTATTGAGTACTAGTGTCCTATATGTTATAATGCATTAAGTGAAAAATAGCGCTATAAATACTGGTGGTACCCCTTATTTTAGCAGCAATGAGGCTCACAGTAAAAACAAACACCAATATATGCCATTTAAGTATATTAAAAACTGTTATAAGGTCATAAAACTGACCAAAATTACACATTTCATTATGTATGGCTTGGTTATTTCAATAAATGGTTTACGTTTCCCACTGGATCACTGTATAATGTTATGCAACCATGTTGCAACATTCAATGCACTATAAAAATACTATTGTCCTACGTTATAGAGCATTATTTGTAAAAAAAAAAAAAAAAAAAAAAACCTAAGTATGGCTTACTAGACGTATTGAGTGTATGTCTAAAAATGGACATTCTGTCACTTGCGCTAGTCTTACCTGAACAAATACCTAATACAAATATGATCACGCCATTTTTCATGCCACAAAGTTCACTAATTTCTAGAAATCCTACGCAAACAACATCTATCTCAACATTTAACACAACTATTCAACCATATAATGTGTGAGTTTCATTAACTTACCATTGTTCGTTTCGATGCTATTTCCGTATTTATGGGAGTAGGTAGGATCGTAAATCCGTAGGCGTTTCTCAATGTCAAGGAAGGATCCTCGGAAGCCAGAATTCCGAGGATGCTACGTCATCGACGTCCGTCGAAGGGCTGTTCCAATGTCGAGGATCCTCGGAATTTCAACCAAGGTCTGAGTCCTTCGTTCGAAAAATATGCCATATACAGGAAAGGATGCATACGAGTAGACTTCGCGGTCTTCGCGCTCTCAAATCCCCCATAATCCTATTCCAAATTATTTAATGTTCAGAAGTGATAGCTGTGTAATCTTTTTATTTCTCCCCCGTCATTCACATAGGCTTATTTTGGCGAAGATGGGGATCGAAGGGAGGGTTTCCCACGCCCAGGCAAAAAAAAGTGGGACAATTTAAAAACCAAGTACAAGGTGGGAGACAAGTATGGAAATAATTGTTTATGCACATTGTAATGTAACTTGTGATTTTTGAAATAAGCCTTGAATGTAAACCTGACAGACTTGGGCCTGCTTCCAGTAAGTATATGCAGTGTAGTGTACAAAAGTACTAATACACTACCGTTCAAAAGTTTGAGGTCAGTGAGAATTACATTTTTTGGAGGAAAGAAATCAATTCTTTTATTTATCAAGGAATAATTAATTTGATCGAAAGTGACAGTAAAGACATTTATAATGTTAAAAAAGATTATATTTCAAACAAATGTTGTTCTTTTGAACTTTCTATTCATCAAAGAATCCTGAAAAAAACTGTATAAATGACAGGCCAGCAACTGTTTACAACATTGATAATAATACATGTTTCTTGAGCGTCAAATCCTCACATTTATACTGATTTGTGAAGGATCATGTGACACTGAAGCTTTGGTCACAGGAATAAATTACACTTTACTGTATATTCACATAGAAAACAGCTGATTTACACTGGAATAATATTTAATACTTTAACTGATTTTTGCAGTATTTTTTATCAAATAAGCGCAGCCATGGTTAACAGAAGAGAATTCTTTTAAAAGCATTTAAAATCGTACTGACCCCAAACTTTTGAACGGTAGTGTACATCATCACAACTTTTTGATCTTCACTGTTTAGGAATGTAAGTGTCCTGCCACAGGTCAAGGGACAGAGGATGGCAAGGCGACGGCAGGAAATTGGCCCTGGTTTGCCCTCATGGACGAGGCATTAGGGCAGTCTGCAGCAGTCTCGCCCCCTTGCCTTATTGCCTCGATCTAAGAGGAAAAACCAGGGCCAAGCACTGCACAAGAGGTAGATGAAGGGAGAGACGAGGATGAGGAGGAGGAGAGAGTGAGAGACAGGAGCAAAGAGAGAGCAGGGCACAGAGGAGAGAAGAGGAGAAGGGAGCGAGAGGATCCAATCCTACAGCTACTGAAGGAGGATATTAAATACCAGAGGGAGGCAGATGAGAGGAGGGAAGCAGAGGCCAGAGAGAGATCAAACCGCTTTTTTTTGCTGTTGGAGAGGTTGGCGGAAAAATAAAGTAAATTTAATTGAACTGGTTTTGTCTTTGCCCCTTAATTATTTAATATAAACTATATCCATTTTTAAAAAACCTTTGTTCTTTAGACTGCAATAGAAAAACAAAACAATGTATTGAACAATATCTTCACCCTTATTTACAACTTCATTATAACGTTTTGTGATTCGGTATTCCAAGCTCTACAAAAAACATACATTTTTACATCTTTGTTTCATAAAAAAAATGTATTTCAACATTTCTATATTGACAACTATATACATGAAGCAGAAAATTCATTTAAACAACATTCTCATATCTACAACTATATACAACAACTTAAACATTTACAACTATATACACAACAAGACGAGAAGAACACAAGCGGCCATCAGCCACACTGCCTACAGCAACGCCGGTGCTGCTGCTGCTGTTGCTTCAAGGCTGCAGACAGAAGAAGAATGTTTAGGTTAGTCCAGTGGTTATCCAATCTGTCATGTAAGATGATAATTGATTCTACAACAGTTGCAGTATATTTAATTTTGTATCACTGAAGGTAAATAAAATATACTTAATGTACTTTTATGGTCAGGACCATAATACAGTACATCACTGGTACATTAAGAATATTTAATTTACCTTCTTGACTGTATGGGTGTTTACCAATGGTGGTGTAATTATTAATTATTCACCTGGCAAAAATAGTCATGGTCAAGAGGTGCCTCGTGGAGTGCAGACACCTCGTTGGTCAGCGCAGCCCGCCAAGCAGCTCCACTCCGGCTCTCCCCACCATCAAGCTCCACAAGTGGCTGGTTGTCCTCCTCCTCCACAACCTCTTCCAGCACAAGAACTTGGTCAGCGTTTTCATCATTCCAAATGCACGCTCAATGATTTTGCGACCTTTGGAATGAAGGTAGTTAAACCTTTGCTCTGCCATGCCTCTCACTGGCCTCTTATATGGTGTGATAAGGGCCAGGGGTTCCTATAGACATGGGTAGCCACCATCAGCTAGGAGAAAATACCCAGGAGGAGGGTAAGTCCCCCTAGTGTAGATGGGGCTGTTCTTAAGGATGCGTGCATCATGCACACTTCCTGGGTAACCCACAAAGATGTCAATAAAGCGGCCCTGATGGTCACAGACTGCCTGGAGCACCACTGAAGGGAAGAGCTTTCTGTTGTTGTAATCGTGACCATCAGGGCCGCCGGGACATTTAATTCTAATGTGGCAGCCGTCTACTGCCCCTGCTGCCTTACCAAATGCTGGGTGGTTAGCCAAGCGAGCAAAACCATCCCCAACCACTTGGAGCTCCTCCTGTGTTTGTGGGAAGCGAACAAATTGGGGGAGCACAGCCACCACCTCATCCACCATCTTGTGAACAATTCTGTGCACCGTTGGAAGAGGCATGCTAAAGACCCCGGAGACAACTCTGTAGGCTGAACCTGTTGCCAGCCAGAACAGGAACACGAGTGTCTCCAGGGTCGGGCCCCATCCATGCTGCCTGTCGGTCTTCAGGGCCACCATCAGCTGCTGCATGGCCTCTCTGCCCAGCCTGAAGTCTGGCCGAGTGTCCTCCCCTCCATAGTACCGCTGCAGTACTGGCACTGTGGCGTTGATGGCACAGTAGTGCCGAGCCTGTACAACATGTAGAAGAGAGAAAGGTTTAACTATAATTTCAGTTGTGCCATTTATTTAATGTTTGTTAAACTATTAAACATATTGGGTCAACTGGTTTGCAGAGGGGGGATTTAAAGCCGTTCCCTTTTACTGGTGATTCACCATGTCATTTTTACTTCATATATAGCCAGCTAGAATGCTACCAGTCAATAAGCTTAACACTCCTATAATGCTGTGGGTCAATTTGACAATTTATTTTTTCAAAGATTATTTGACAGTCAAGTGTGTTTAAACAGTGCTGGTCAATTTAACGCACAATATAATGGATGTAATTATTTTTAAATGGATGATACGAGCGTTAACGTTACTTACCATCCCGCGTCTTTGACGGCAGAGGAGGCGACTAATTAAAATCCTCCTCCTGCGAGCCTGACGCCGATGCTGCCTCACCATCTCCATCTCCATCTCCGAAAAAATGCTGAGCAGCAACCAAACACTTGGCACTTCCATTTTTTTCCTGTCAGAATATATATATTTTTTTACAGTCGTTTCTTCACAAATGTATAAAATTCATGCATGTAATTTGAAATAAGGTCAACAATTACTTCAGAAAATATTTTTTCCAGTCAGAACCCCTTCTCTGACTACAAATCCTGTCAGAATATGTATTTTTTTACAGTCGTTTCTTCACAAATGTATAAAATTCATGCATGTAATTTGAAATAAGGTCAACAATTACTTCAGAAAATATTTTTTTATACATTAACATATAAATAAAATGAAATTCATACTTGAATAAAAAGTTTCTCACCTCAGAAAATACTTTGCTGCTGATTTGTTGCTGAGTTGTTGCGGAGTGGTGAAGTAAGAAGGGATACAGTGGTATTGAACTTGGCAGCAATCCAAACAGCCAATCAGAAGAAAGCGGATTTTCACTGACGTAATGACGCAATGACGCGCACTTGAAAGCCTGTTCCATTTACGTGTTTTCCGAATGCTAAAGAGGAGCCTCGCCTAGCCTCTGAAGGAAGTGACTTGGAAGGATCCGTCCTACCAAGGAAGGATCCTTGACATTGAGAAACACCTCGCCATTCACAAATTCTGAAATGACGCTGAGGTTTGAACTGCCCCGGTCAACTCCTGATTGGTCAGATGCAATGGTGTCACTATCTGTGATGTAGACTGATATCCGTTGATTGGCTGGGAGAAATCCATGTGCTTATACGAGCTCACGGAGAGGCATGTAAACGCTATTGTGTGAATGTGCGATTAAGTTACCAAATATGGTTCTTCGCCCGATAAAGGGTTTTAATGGGGTGGTAAACCACGATTTCACTATTCTAACTTTAGCTAGCGTGTAATGTTGCTGCTTTAGCATAAACAACATCTGCAAAGTTACAACGTTCAAAGTTTAAAGCAAAGGGAGATATTTGCTTTTAAAGAAATCCATTTCTAAGAACTACAGCAAACGGCCAGTAGGCGACTACACACATTCCTCCAGGGTTGGTGACATCACCAGGCTCAATATTTACATAAACCCCTCCTCCGAGAATATTGAATAGGGGGGTCGAGGGCGCCATTTTGTATCGCGGCGCTGTTGTGGTATAGTAGGCTGGAGTGTTGTTGCCGCGATGCCAAGGAAACGCTGTTATATTCATCCGGATTGCAGGTCTGGTGTACTTGCTCTGTTCAGCCTTCATAGGGACAGGGGTGCGTTGCAGAGCGTTTAACATACAGCATGTTATATGCACGTGTGTATGAGACAGAAGGGAACAAGCACGTGCGGGGCTCCAGCAGCACATCTCACGGAGGGAAACTTTCACAATGTTCGCGAGTTCAACACCGGATTTGCACAACGTCAGCTGCGTGAGACAAACGCTGCCAGTGTGTGAATGCACGACGCGCGCGGGGCTCCCTCCCGCAGCAGTTTTCACGGAGGAAAACTTTCACAATGTTCGCGAGTTCAATACAGGATATGCACAACGGCTTGACCTGAAAGCTGGATTTACAAACAGAAGCTGTTTACGGGCCACAACCTGTAAGTCTGATTTATTTTTCATCGATGTGTTTTCCTGTAATAGGTTGTAGCAAGGAAGTAAACAGATGACAACGCTATTCTGCAAACCAGTCTGTTAAATGCTCATTCATACTTAACGTTATCCGACGAACACCTATCGTTACAAACACTAACGTTAAAATCTCAACAGCGAACTTGGCATTAGTGTAAATGATTCTTTGATTAGAGCTTTTATGTATTATTTATCTACAGGCATGCTAAACATGGTTCTGTGTGTGATTTGGCTACTATAGTAAAGCCAGTGTTTAGTGTTTTGGGTTAATAGTTCTTGCGACAGATATTTGGCTATAATCGTTCTAAAAATACAAAAGTAACAGTGCCATTCAGTAGCGATCATTAAAGATCCGCAGTCTTTACTCATTATGACCGAACAGGTTCTGCTCGATCATCTTCACTAAAATGTTCTGGGTCTGATTCAGGCTCATATTGGTATGGTTTTATTGATGCCATTGTTTCTAATACTGACCAAAGCACAGTCTACCTGTAAGGTAAGGGGCGTGACGTTTCCGACAAACGTGCACTGCGGTTAGCGAATCACAACACACTGGGCCAGCTAACCAATCAGAGCCCATTGCGTATTTTTGAGGGACTGGCTTCATACAACCCGGAAACCATCAGACCGTTTTACAAGGAGGGACAGAGCAGTGTAGAATAAAGGTCAAATATATGAAAAATAATGATTTTTTTTTAAAAACGAAGCATGATCACATGTTACAGTGCAGCCCACAAATACAATCAAGCCTTCAAAACAATGTGTTTTACCACCCCTTTAATGATGCAAGTTGCACAAACACAGACAAGCAGAGTGACACAAACGGTGAAAAGTCCAAGTGCTGATAATACTGGTGAAATATTGAACACCTTCCAGGACCATACAAATATATACACAGATCAGGCATAACATTATGACAGGTGGAGTGAATAACACTGATGATCTCTTCATCACCTGTTAGTGGGTGCGATATATTAGGCAGCAAGTGAACATTTTGTCCTCAGAGTTGATGTGTTAGAAGCAGGAAAAATGGGCAAGCGTAAGGATTTGAGCGAGTTTGACAAGGGCCAGATTGTGATGGCTAGACGACTGGGTCAGAGCATCTCCAAAACTGCAGCTCTTGTGGGCTGTTCCCGGTCTGCAGTGGTCAGTCTCTATCAAAAGTGCTCCAAGGAAGGAACAGTGGAGAACCGGCCACAGGCTCATGGAGGACCAGTGGAGAACCAGCCACAGGGTCATGGGCGGCCGAGGCTCATTGATGCACGTGGAGAGCGAAGGCTGGCCCGTGTGGTCCGATCAAACAGACGAGCTACTGGAGCTCAAACTGCTCAAGAAGTTAATGCTGGTTCTCAGGCACGTGCAGAGGGGGGGGGCTTTGGGTGCTCGAGCCCCTGCCCTTTTTCAAAATGAATCAAAAGTGCCCCTCTCAGACAAATATCAATGATAATATCGTGGTCAATAAAACTAAATAAATGTGATTATTATAACATGACAATGTATACAATAGTAACGGACGGCTCAAAAGTCGGACAATTTCTGTTGAGGCGTTGCTATCCGGTTGCTATGGGTCGCGTGCGTTTTGATTGACAGCTGATTTTCCATTGTTCGGAAACGGCTCTCGAGCCAAATATGGTCCTTTCAGAGAGTGTGTGGCCTCACGGGAAAAAAGTAAACCAATATATATTTTTTTCATCCATAATCAGAGCTAATGTGTTGATTTAATTACAAAGCTATATATTAGCTATATATTTTAAAGTATTACACAATTCACCAATGCCCGTTTGTCATGTATATACAACAACCAATCGTGATCTGGCAAAGCAAGTTCAAATTCCAGTGGGCGATGTGAAGTGGTAATTTTCTGTTCTTATTCATAAATCGGTTGAAAATTACATGGACAGACGAACTAACGTTTGTGGAACAATTTCCTGCGGTTTGGCTCATTTTATAAATTGCATCACTGACAAAATGGATTTTAACGGACAACAAACAAATTCCTGCACAAAACCACAGCAGCAAAAGTCACATTAATGGTAAGTAGTGTTAAATTCACTTGTATTTATGTATATTGATGCACCGTTTACTATTTCATGAAACTATCAAAGTTAACAAAACCCAAGTGCCACCGGATATATATATATATTATATATATGTGTGTATGTATATATACAGCCCCTGCCCCTGACGAACTCTCTGCACGGCCCTGCTGGTTCTGATAGAAAGGTGTCAGAATACACAGAGCATCTCAGTTTGTTGTGTATGGGGCGGCACAGCCGCTGACCAGTCAGGGTGCCCATGCTGACCCCTGACCCCCGCCCAAAGCACCAACAGTGGCCCGTGAGCATCAGAACTAGACCACAGAGCAATGGAAGAAGGTGGCCTGGACTGATGAATCATGTGTTCTTTTACATCACGTGGATGGCCGGGTGTGTGTGCGTGGCTTACCTGATGAACACATGGCACAGGTGCACTATGGGAAGAAGGCGTGGCGGCGGAGGCAGTGATGCTTTGGGCAATGTTCTGCTGGGAAACCTTGGGTCCTCCATCATGTGGATGTTACTTTGACACGTCCCACCTACCGAAGCATTGTTGAGACCATGTCCAGCCTTTCATGGAAACGTTATTCCCTGTGGCTGTGGCTCTTTCAGCAGATAATGCGCCGCCACAAAGCACAAATGCTTCAGGAATGGTTTGAGGAGCACAAGTTTGAGGCGTTGACTTGGCCTCCAAATTCCCCAGATCTCAATCCAATCGAGCATCTGTGGGATGTGCTGAACAAACAAGTCTGATCCATGGAGGCCCCACCTCACATCTTACAGGACTTTAAGGATCTGCTGCTAACATCTTGGTGCCAGATACCACAGCACACTTTCAGGGGTCTAGTGGAGTCCATGCCTCGACGGGTCAGGGGTTAAATTGAGCTTATCGTTTCTGTAATTAGCTTTTTTTTTTTTTTTTGTCGGTTGAAGCGCACTGTCCAAAAAAAGAGGGGACGGCCGGTTGCTTTCTGTAAACATTGATTTAAGTTCTCTATTTAGTTCTGTTTGGCTGTTTTTTTCCCCATTTATTTATGTTTATTTATTTACATAATACTTTTATGCAACAGTTCGCTGGAATATTTATAAAATGTTAGAATATTAACAATGAAAGATGAGTAGGCCTAAATGTGTGCAATTTCAAAAAGGTTTTGAAGATGACCCCATCAAAGTCAGCAAGAAGCTTTCTCTTCCGACTCGAGTGAGGGGTTATCAGAGCTATTCATTCAGTAAACGCTGTCGTGCACTCTTTAGTGCTCTTTAGATGCAGGGGCGTTTACATTAAAGAGAAATGACAAGCAGCCTAAAAATACAGAGTCACATGAATAATTGTCAATAATTAATGCGCAACATTTAAGGACCCCCCCTAAGTGAATGTGACCAGTCCTACTTCGAGCCAGGGGAGTGAGGTTTACACACACAGCTCTTACTGGCCCATGTCCGTCACATGAATAAATGAAAGGAACTAATAATAATAATCTATGATCTTTATATCAGAAGAGTCTGCGCTTCACAGGCTTTTTCTTCTCTTGTTAAAGACGTTGAATGCTTTTCAAAGTCTTGTTATGGTTATATAGCAAACACAGTATAGAGTTAAACTATGAGGATTGTTGTGTAAGCTCATCATGCTTGAACATTCAGGAAACATTGATCCAGGCCTCGACACTTCTCAGTTTCTTCAGAAGAAAAGACCAACTCACGTTTAACTTTCAAAAAGAGCCATTTTACTCAGATTTGACAAAATACCAAAGTCTGCGATCAAAAAAACGAGATCTTGTTATAAACTTGAGTATTTCACTCGAAATACTTAATCTCTCTGGCAACCAAATGCAGATTTCTCTCATTTTGTTGTAATGCAGGCAAACACTATAAATGTTCTTCACTGGTTTGGGGGTCAAACTGGTCAAAAACAAATTTAGTTTTGCTTCCGGCGCCCATGCTATAGATGATATGAACTAAAGGAATAACTGATGATTTCTACAACTTAACTCAATCAACACTGAACGACGACACTATACTCTTCTAGAGCTGCTCTACAGCCCAAACTAACTTCATAATCAAATATCATTTTAATAAATGTAATATAATACATCATTTTCTGTTATCACTGTTTTCCTGTTAGCTGCTTTAAAACTCTGACTCGACAATTGTGCAGAATTGTCTTTTTGGGTAAAGCGTCTCTTATAAGTTGTTTCTCTATATGCTGCAGCATTTATTGCATGTCAAGTGAGTTCATTTAATATATATCAAAGCCTGTTTAATGACTGATTTCAAATGTGCCTGTTTGTTTTGTCAATCTTTCCGAAGCTTTGTAATGATGCTGTATGCTTTCTGAAACATGTTTGTACGTTTGAGGGTGTCATTTTCCTCTTAAAATGGCATCACATGATAAAACTGGAAAAAATGTTATATTAATATTTTAAGTCATAATTAAAGCACTTCTAAAACACTTTGGTACCTGTAATGTTGTACGCTTTTTTGTGTAATGTATTGGAGATCCGGTCCTCTTAAATCTCCTTAGTCTTGGTAATGAACCATATCGTCAGGTGTGTGTGGGCATGTACCATTAAACACACACGTCCTTATAATGTTGGATTGTGCAGTTGTGTATTGTGTCTAAAGATCAGTCCTCTTAAAGGATTAGTTCACTTTTAAATAAACTTTTGCTGTTAATTTACTCATCCCCATGTCATCCAAGATGTCCATGTCTTTCTTTCTTCAGTCGAAAAGAAATGAAGGTTTTTGATGAAAACATTCCAGGATATTTCTCCATATAATGGACTTAAATGGGCTCCAAACGGTTCAAGGTCCAAATGACAGTTTCAGTGCAGCTTCAAAGGGCTTTAAACGACACCAGACGATGAATAAGGGTCTTATCTAGCCAAACGATCAGTTTCTGCGAGAAACCGAGCAGTATTTATGCTATTATTTGACCTCTTATCAGACGAACGTGATCGTCTCTGAGCTCCGCCATAACTTCCGCTAAGTGAGTCAAATACGAGCGTGGTCATAGATATATCGATCGTAGATGCCTCATTCTACTGATCTGTGCAAGCGCTAATGAGGCATCTACGTATACATCTATGACCACGATCGTATTTGACCTCACTTAGCGGAAGTTATGGCGGAGCTCAGAGACGATCACGTTTGTCTGATAAGAGGTAAAATATCCTGGAATGTTTTCATCAAAAACCTTCATTTCTTTTCGACTGAAGAAAGAAAGACATGGACATCTTGGATGACATGGGGGTGAGTAAATAATCAGCAAAAGTTTATTTAAAAGTGAACTAACATTAACTAACATTAAAAAGACTTCTGTAGAAGTTGAAGTATCTACTCAAGCTTTTTACTCAAGTAAAAGTGTAAAAGTACTGGTTTCAAAACTACTCAAAGTATAAAAGTAAAAGTAATGTAAGGGGAAAAAATGCCATTAAAGGGACAGTTCACCTAAAAATGAAAATTCTGTCATCATTTACTCACCCTCAAGTTATTCCAAACCTGTATGAGTTCTTTGTTCTGAAGATATTTTGAAGAATGTCTCCCCCTGGAGGAACGTGGGTAAAGTGCCTTGCTCAAGGTGGTGATCGCTGGGATCGAACCAGCAACCGTTTGTGTGTCAGTTCCATGACTTAACCCACTGGACCACCATCTCACCACAACTCATAAAACTAAACATATCTGTTATGCTTTCCAGTTGCAGATATACTGCAAGAAAAATATGCAGTACCTTGTTAAGTTCTTTACAGATTATATGCAGCATTCATGTTTATTTTCATGACAAGAATCTCACGATACTTAATTTTTTTATTGATGCTCAAAACAATACACAAGTTATAACAAATAACCAGTGTTAGGGGTAACGCATTACAAGTAACTTGAGTTACGTAATCAGATTACATTTTTAACGCATTACTTTTCAAATTTACAACAAAATATCTGAGTTACTTTTTCACATTTATTTGACTGACAGCTCTTCTGTCCCATGCTGAGAAAAATCATCAAGAGTAAGAAAAAAGATTCAGTATTCCTCAAAATGAATCAAATCAGTCAAATGCAAAATCAGAGTACTATGCAAACCTCCAATAATTAAATGTTTATGCATTTAATCTACCTTTATTGATTTTTGTTTTTTATTGTTAAAACTTTTCTCCTGTGTCCTATTCTTCCATTATCCAGAACGGCAGCACAGCGCCTTCTACTGTTCATGCGTGAATTAGCATTTTTACCTCAACCTGAGGCTTATTATTTCCATTTGTTATGAAGACAACGACATTTGCACACAAATAGATTTTTTGTAATAACCCCTACCCCCCAAAAAAACAAGCCTAGCTCAGGTGAGAAAAAGTATCGCAAAAGTAGCATAACGCATTACTTTTCTTAAAAAGTAACTAAGTAACTCAATTTGTTACTTTTTAAGGGAGTAACAGAATATTGTAATGCATTACTTTTCAAAGTAACTTTCCCCAACACTGCAAATAACAACAGAATACAAACAACTACAACAAAAAAACAAAACAACTGGGGGGAATAATATAAATTAAACATATTGATAAATTATGAGAATGACATGACATTGAAAAAGGAAAAGAATTGCTAACAGATGATGTTTTTATGGCTTTTTTGTTCTCAGATCATTTAATTGAAAAGATGTGTTTTTCAAGTTCTTTCACCAAAATCAAAAAGAGAGGTTTAGCATTTAGATATTTAGATTTATGAATGTGGAATTTAGTAACAAGATCAGATTAATTACAAAAAAAAAAGACCTTTTTTAGATTTTTAGATCATAATCAACAAAGCACATACGTCATCCTTCACACACATTCTTTACACATTTCATTCCTAATACATCTTGACAAAACATTTCAGTTAAGAGACAATGCCAAAATAGATTAACTATAGTTTCCTGTCACAGAAAGAGCAACTGGAGGGAATATGCTTTTTGAACTTTTTTAGGTAGTGACTTTCAGGGAAAAGTAGTGACTTTTCAGGACTTTCAGGTGGAGTCGGGCTCCCTGGAAGAAGACTGGGACTTCCTTCCTCCCAAAAAGATCAAGGATCCAGAGGCCAAGAAGCCTGAGGATTGGGACGACCGGGCGAAAATCGACGATCCTGAAGACACAAAACCCGAGGCACGTTTCCAATCGATGGTGCACGTTAACCACCACAGCCCAACCTGCAGAAATCAGTGTAATATTTCAAATGGTTGTTCTTAGACATGAATCCAATGGTACATTTAAACTTTACATCCCTTCGGTTCAGGACTGGGACAAACCTGAGAACATTCCCGACCCTGATGCCAAGAAATTTGCATCCACACTTTTTTCCAACAGATATTACAAACTGTATTATTCCAGTAAGTGGTCACCGGGGGCAATGTAACAACGTCCTGCTGAAATAGTGAACGGACTGATCTATTATTATTTTTATAGTTCACAATTTGCCAACCGGAGTATTGACCAAACTCAGAGAGACTGGAAGTAGAGATTGAGTACCTCTCAATTAAGAAAGAGCACCTGATGGGATTGAACCCATAACTATTGAAAATTCCTTGGGAGAAACAGGAAACAGAAATTGATCTATAGATTCCTTATATGAAACAATACTAATCATGTACAAACAGCATGGCAATAACAGAACATTTTTTATTACAAAATACAGATCAGGCGCTTGAAAAGAAAAATATATCAGAAAAATCATAATTAATCAAAAAGAAAAAAAAAAAACATTAACCCTTGTGCGTCAATTTAAAAAGTTACACATAGGCCCATAGAGGACAAAAATGTCCATGTCGAAAAAGGGAATATTGGGAGCACAGACTTAAGTTTGGTCTCATTTTAAAGAAGATTATTGTTGAAGTAAAAAAAAAATTGTATTGTCTTCCGTGTGTGCCTCCATGCGCAAGAATATGACGTTTTATTTTTGGGGTATTAATTAATTAATTTACCTCTAAAAGTACCATATTTATTTATGTAAAATATGCGTATTTGTATGTTATATTTAATATTTCTTTAACTTCAGTAAACAAAACAAAAAAACATATCAGCAAGTCCAGAGAGCCAAAAATTATAAATGTGGTGACTTTGGTGACATCTGGTGACCAATGATGTAATTCATTCTTTTTTAAAGCTACAATATCTAAAAATTTAATTGCCCAGTTATTGGCTCATTTAATTCCTTTGTTTGTGTATGTGTGAGTGACATAAAATAAAAAAATAAAACTCACTCTGTTATAGGCTCATTCAATGGCTTTCAATGTAATGCTTTTGTGGATGTGTGTGTTTGTGTGTGTTTGCCACATTGTGAATGTTGTATAGGCTCACTCCTTCATTTGTGTGTATGATCTGCATTGTGTTGGATTTATTGATTTTTATTGGACAAATAAAAAAAAAAACATGCTCGGAATTAGTTTTTTCCATTCATTCCTATGGGTGCCCATTTTTGTCCACAAAGCACTTAACATTGTAGAAACGAGTCCATTTTTCTGTGTGTTCAGGTGGCAAACTTAGGAAAAGTATAGCCAAGTCTTGTACTGCTCAGATAAAGTATTTTAAAAAATGCCCTCATTTGTCCAAAATATGGCTTGGGTTTCAATGGGGACATTTTTGTCCAAAAGGTATATTATGTACCTAGTGCAAAATATATTTTTAAAGGAACTGGGGGTGAAATATTAACTAGTGCAAATTGTATGCAGTTAGCATTACCACAGGCAAAGTTATCAAAAAATCTGAACTGAAAAAGCCAAAAATGTCCATAAGGAAGCACAAGGGTTAAAGGGGATGGGTTTGTTTGTAGATCATATTCTTCTATAATGGAAAAAAGACTGATTGCATTTTTCTTTTTCATAACTTTTAGGGCTTTTGTATAAGAGTTCAACTCATTACGAAATTAATACAATCTTGGTTTCGCCTTCGAAAACTTGCATTTTGTGTTTTATTTCTACACACTTCCTCCGCGTTCGCCTCACGTACTTCTCAGAAGCCCCGCCCACATCGCTGACTCTTCACTCGTGGTCTCCTCTGATTGGCCGTGCTCTGGCCAATGAGTCTCAGCCATCTGTGCAGGAACCACCGAGCCATATTTCCCTGAGCATTAGCTCGAGCAGCATCCATTATTATATCAGGATCTTCTTCATCTAATATATAGATCCTCTATCGGCGCGGAGATGCGGGTCGCGGCTGCAGTGTGCGTTATATCTGCTCTGGCGTTCACTCTACACGCAGATGTCTATTTTAAAGAACAATTTCTGGATGGAGGTAACGTTACAGTTCTCTTCTTTGATCGCGCATGACACCCGACACAGTCGCTATTTCACTGAGGCGAAAGTGCTAGAAATAAGTCTTTTTTTTAATGATGTTTACTTTCACGGAAAGCCAGGTGTCTCATTTCATTTACTGTGTTTGCATACTAAACTGTGTTATACAACTTACCTGTCGTGAGGAGAATGCATGATTTGTCAAAATGATTGGCCTCTTATGAATCAACCCACATGAAAAAATACTATATAGTAAAATTACTCGAGTAAATAGTATAGTGTTTTTGAACCGTACTATAGTAAACATACTACAGTAAATTAACAAAGTGTAGTAAATACTATAATATACCACAATTTATCTGTAGTATCTTTACTATAGTATGGTTTAAAAACACTAGTATTTACTAGAGTAATTTTACTATAATATACTATAGTATTTTTTCATGTGGGAAAGTGGGAAAGTTTTGGTTTCAGTTGACTTTTTAGACTTACTTACATGTTGTTGTCATCTTAAAAGCACATTTAAGACACTAGAGTTACTTCTCTGATGTTTTTACTTACAACTATTTGCATAATTTAAATGCACCCATATTATTTCCAGCCTGGAAATATTGTTGTCATGGCTGATTATAAACAAAACGTGTGTGTGTGTGTGTGTGTGTGTGTGTGTGTGTGTGTGTGTGTGTGTGTGTGTTGCAATTTAAGCAAACGGCTGATTAAACTTTGTCTCTCCAGATGGTTGGAAAAGCCGATGGGTTGAATCCAAACACAAATCCGACTATGGCCAGTGGAAACTGACCTCAGGGAAATTCTACGGTGATGCTGAGCTTGATAAAGGTTAGAGGTCACGTTCTTGCACCGGAGTTTGATTGCTCATGCTAATGTCGTCATCTGAAAAGAAAATGCAAATGGTTAATGTGAGATGACTTGGAACGCATTGTTGTTGTTTTTCCCCCTTCAAGGTTTGCAGACAAGTCAAGATGCCCGGTTTTACGCTCTATCCAGTCGCTTTGACTCGTTTAGTAATGAGGGTAAACCGGTAGTGATCCAGTTCACGGTGAAACACGAGCAGAAGATCGACTGCGGCGGGGGGTACGTGAAAATCTTCCCCGCCGACCTGGACCAGACCGATATGAACGGCGACTCGCAGTACTACATCATGTTCGGTAAGTCATGGTTGGTGTAGATGACGTTTCGTTGGTTTTCTAGGTGTATTTTTCAAGAAAACAATGATGCCGTGTACTTTCACTTTCGCTATTTTTGTGCCGTTTACACTCTCGATCTTCCTCGTAGGACCCGACATCTGTGGCTACAGCACCAAGAAAGTTCACGTCATTTTCAACTACAAAGGCCAAAACCACCTCGTCAAGAAGGACATCAAATGCAAAGTATGTTTTATTGAGACAACATAGACGTGAAAATTTACTATCCAAGCTTACAATATGGACCTAATGTTGGTTTCATTTTAAAGGGTTAGTGCACCTAAAAATGAAAACCATCCCATAATTTACTCGCGCGTATACGACTTTCTCCTTTCAGCCAAACACAGGGTTATAAAAAAATAGCTTCCATGGCTTTATAATGGGTGTGAATAAAAGTGCGTCCATCCATCATAAAAGTAATCCATACGGCTAATAAAGACCTTCTGAAGCGAAGCCATGCATTTTTTTTAAAGAAATGTATCCATATTTATAACTTCATAAACCATAATCACTGGCTTCTGGTAACGTCCGTACGCGAGTCTAGTTCGGGCGGAAGTGTGACCTCTGACCCGACGCATTGGTGAACTGGGGATGGAGGGTGAACTAACCCTTTAAAGATATTTTGCTGAAAATATTAAAGCGTAAAAGTGATCAGAGTTTACGTTTACTGTAGAGCAAATGTACTAAACAAGTTTTATTTCATACAAAATTTATATTTTACAAAATAATTTCAACTCATAAGTCAAAAGCCATAAGTCTAACCAAGATGTGTTCCAAATTTGAAGTTGATATCACAAAAATTGAGGTTTCGTTTAGGCACTGTACCAAAAATAGCCACTGGGTTAAACAAATCAACTTACATTTCTCTCACAATATCACAAAACCATTGCCAAATATGGAACCTTGAGTCTCAGACCTTTCCAAAAAACTTTCTGAAAGATTTTGATTATAAAATAGCGCAGTATAATATGAAACATGACTCCGCCCACCAGTAGGAGGAGCCTGTCGAACGGTTTTAAAGTACCGTTTTTATGGTAGCACAATGTCAGGTTTTCACATGATGACTATTTAAGCTTTCGAATGATACCTAATTGATATGTGGTAGGGAAAAAGACAGTTAACAGTAGGGTTGGGCATCGAGAACCGGTTCCAACTTGGAACCGTTTAAAAAATAACAACGCCATTGGAATCGTTTAGAAATTTTGTTGAACAAACGCGCAAGTTTGCGGAAGTGCTTGCTGCGCCCGTTTGTTCTGTTGCAGCCATGGAGCACGGTAAGCGGCGCTCAAAAGTGTGGCTTTATTTCACTTTTTTAAAAAAAAGCCTGGGTCGGCACAGTGCAACACATATGACAAACTTATTTCTTGCACGGGAGGATGCACTACAAATATGTGGTGTATACATTAACGAGTGTAGCGTGTTTGAAATGCTGCGCAGGTCTGTCCTCCTCAGGCAACCCTGCGCTAACCAACGTTATTAAAGGGATAGTTCACCCTGAAATGAAAATAAAGCCTTCTTTTACTTACCCTGATGTTGTCCCAGTGCCCTATGTCCTATGACATTTAAAATACTGTTCCTGCACGCGCTTCTCCCTATTATGGCAGTGAATGGCGATCAGCTAAAACATTACAAAAAATAAACAAATGTATCACGCAACGATACAGGGAGACGCGCGCCATATGGAAAGTGTTCAGGGGCATACTATAAGGTTTTGCGAGAAAGAAACCGTATTATTCAGTCAAAACACTGAGCTCGGCCGTTATTCTGAGCGCGCTCCTCTGTGTACACTATGAGCCGTCAGCAGACACTCATGCCTACTATAACTCGCACTGTTGTCATTGCAACCAGGATAAGCACACACACACACACACAACCATTTTGAGAAATCAAGCTAAATGGAAAAAAACACGATTTTCGTCTTTTCTATAACATTTATGATAAGAAATAATACTAATAATATAACCTCCTTGAATATTGTGTACCGGTTGTCATGACAATATTGCACGAGGCTACTGCGGCTTGGAGTGCGCACGCCACACACAGGAACACGCGCATTTGAACAACAGCTGGGTGAGTAAAAGATGGCTTTATTTTCATTTCAGGGTAAACATTATCCCACCTCGTCATAATCAGGTAAGTGATTGTAGTGTAATAACAAAGCCCTTGACCAAATTGCGAATTGTGGTGAACAACAACGTTACTGAAATAATTTCCCCCCCCTCGTAGATACATGTAGCTATACGTAAATTGCCCACGCTAGTAGTCGTCCTAATATGACTGCTGTTAATGCTATTGTTAAGCCGGGACTCGTGTGAAACTCCATTCACCTTTGCAGCAAAGCAAGTGAAAATGCCAGCGGAGAAAGTCCCAAAACTAAAACTCATTATTGAATCAAAATACAATTTTCCTCTGTGAAATGAGCCTGTGACATGTTGTGACTCCACCCCTCAAAGAATCGGAATCGAGAATCGAAAAGAACCGTAATCGAAACTAAGAATCGGAATCAGAATCGTTCAAATCAAAACGATGCCCAACCCTAGTTAACAGGTTAAAAAGTTTCAAAATGACTGTTATAATTAAGTTCTTCTGTTTGCGCCCACTAGGACGATGAACTCACACACCTCTACACGCTGATCCTGAGGCCGGACCAGACGTACGAAGTGAAAATCGACAACGAGAAGGTGGAGTCGGGCTCCCTGGAGGAAGACTGGGACTTCCTTCCTCCCAAAAAGATCAAGGATCCAGAGGCCAAGAAGCCTGAGGATTGGGACGACCGGGCGAAAATCGACGATCCTGAAGACACAAAACCCGAGGCACGTTTCCAATCGATGGTGCACGTTAACCACCACAGCCCAACCTGCAGAAATCAGTGTAATATTTCAAATGGTTGTTCTTAGACATGAATCCAATGGTACATTTAAACTTTACATCCCTTCGGTTCAGGACTGGGACAAACCTGAGAACATTCCCGACCCTGATGCCAAGAAACCAGACGATTGGGATGAAGACATGGACGGAGAATGGGAACCTGCGATGATCCCGAACCCGGAGTACAAGGTACAAAACCACAGTCCTCGCGTAGAAGATCCGTAAGCTCAACCGAACGAGCCACAAAGTGGTTGAATGGTCTAGTTTAATGATTTTAGACACTTGGGAGACCAGTTAAAACCACTTTAGACTGGTCTTTCCTGCAGGGTAGGCGGCCAGGAGAAGGTTCAGGGTTCAATCCCAAGTAGGTTTGACATATTTAGGAGTTTTTGAGAGGGGTTTATGCTCTTGATCAGCATCACATGGACTGTTTCTGCAATTACTATATTTTGTTACGGGTAACTAGCGAACTTGAACATCTCTTGATCTTCTCGATTGTTCATAATGCAGGACCCAGTTTTTCCAACCGTCTAACTAAGATCTGTTTATGTAGGGCGAGTGGAAGCCCAAACAGATCGACAACCCCAACTTCAAAGGCACCTGGATTCACCCCGAAATCGACAACCCAGAGTACACGGCAGACGGCGCCATTTACAAATTCGACAACATCGGCATTCTGGGACTGGATCTTTGGCAGGTACGGTTTAGATTGGTGTGCTGTTGAATTAGGGCTGGGCGATATGGCTGAAAACTGTATCACGATATAAGTTTCATATCGGTCGATATCGATATTTTAATGACCTATTTATAATGAGGACCAAGAGAAAAATATTACATTTAAACATTTTTATTTTAAACTTAACCTTCCTCTGATTATAATCCCCTCCGTTATAAACAAGGCTTAAGGTGGTAAAATCTTAAACTGCCATACTGGCGAACTGACTTGTTTTCCTGTTTTATCAACAATTTCTTCACTCGCTGCAGCACTCGTTTTCCACTTGTCACTCCAACACGAGACAATGATATGGCGCAACCAAACTTGATACTGTTACATGATTGGCTGTTAGCGTGTCACTCCCTACGCTGTTTGGTTACCAGAGTGTGCCTTTGTTCATGCAACCAAACTTGCTTCGCAACCTCTGGTTTCTTCCGACAAAGAAAAAAAAATGATCGAACGTTTTATCGAACGCATTTTTTATTGATGTCTATCGCGATACTTATCGTTATATCGCCCAGCCCCATGTTGAATCAACATTGTAATTGAAGTTAAGTTGTCGGTTTTAAACCGATTAGATTTGGTTCGCTGGTGACATTTGACAACTATTTCTTTTAGGTGACTTTTGCGATCAAAATGGCTGATTTTGTGGTATTCTCTCAGTTTTGTGGAAAAGTGCTTTTTTTTTATAATTCGGATACCACATTTACCATATAAGGTCTGACGTTAGAGGTACAATATCATACCAGTGTTGTTTTAGTATCATACTATTATAGTTTTATTAATAATGAGTTTTTTTTTTCTGCAAATATGCAGAAAGCTTGTTTGTGTCTTGCCGAGGAAAACAAAGCATTTTACAACCAATCACGCGAGTATAGCATTGAGTTCTTTGTGGCTTTGTGTTCTTTACTCATGCATGTTTTGTCACACTAACATTTATATAGTGCTACTTTTTTTTTTTGCGATAATTATGCAGGATCCCAAGTACCACATGAGTTCTTTTTCGTCAATAAATGTATATAGTACTGGGCTTTTTGCAATGATTTTGTGGTTAAATGCTGAATAATGGTGCTAATTTTGCGTTGTATTTAGCAAAAATCGCTGTTTAATTAGTTGACCTTTCTTACAGGTCAAATCTGGAACCATCTTTGATAACTTTCTGATCACCGATGATGTTGAGGAGGCTGAGAAATTTGGTACAGAAACATGGGGCGCAACTAAGGTAATAAAGTATTTTTAAAATGCATTTATCTGTGATCCATTATTTGATATTTCCACAGCAATGTGTTATTCTGATGATGTGCATCTTACCGCTGTTGTTTTTACATATCAGGGGCCAGAAAAGAAAATGAAGGACCAGCAGGAAGAGGAAGAACGGAATAAGCGTGAAGACGAGGAAAAGAGCAAGAAGGGTGATAATGAGGAAGATGATGAGGACGAAGATGAGGATGAGCCAGAGGAGGAAGAGCACACAGAAGAACCTCCTGAGGAGGAAGAGGAGGGTGAGGACGATACACTCACTAAAGACGAGTTGTGAAGAAAGCTCTCTTCCTGAATGAGCAGATCTGATGCGATTCTGTTGTCTTTTTCTTTGTATGTGGTGTGAATTCTTGCCCCGCCCCCTTCTAGTCACATGTCGCATCCCTAAACTCAGATTTCTTTTGGTTTTGCTGCTAGAAGCCCCACCCCACCATGTTCACAGTACGACCTGTTAAACTTTAGATTAATTGATGTTTGGGTTTTCTGTTCCGTCTCGAGTCGTGCAAGGGGGAAATTCTGATGTATCATTTGTTGGATTTGCACTTTTTTAAATAAATGATTTATTTTTAAATGCTTGTCTGGATCATTTGTCATTTCCCAGGACTTGGATATTAAATTGTCCTCATATTTGGTTGAAAATGTGTATTTATTAAATGCAAGTAATTACATTTTATTTCTCAAAAGAAACAAAACTACACTTGTATATTAGAAATTGGGAGTTTTTTCAAAATTGACATGACTTTTTTATTGTTGAGGATTTAAGTAAATGGTTAACTTTCCTGACGACATAATGACAAAGTCCCATTAAAATTTCGACTTTTTGATCGTCATGATTTAGTCTTTTATCCCATAATTAGGGCTGTCATTATGACTTTTGTCATTGTGCCATAATGTTTATAATCTTGTAATTATGACTTGTTATAATTTTGACTTTCTAATCTTAGTGTCATCATAATTTTGACTTTGTCATAGTTAACATGTTCTTTTAAATGTGTCGGAAATGGGTTCATATTGAAAAAGCAAACAAAACACTATCTTGAATTACATTAAACGATGTGTACACATGAGAAAATACAAATACTATAGTGTTTCTGAACCATACTATAGTAAATTTACGTAATGTAGTAAATACTATAATTCGCTGTAGTATATTTACAAAAACACTAGTATATTATAACAAAATTGTTTTTGAACCATATAGTAAATATACTACAGTAAATTATAGTATTTACAACGTTTTACGTCAAATTACTATAGTATGGTTCAAAAACACTATAGTAGAGTAATTTAAATAGTGTTTTTCAATATTATAAACTAGAATATTTTTCATGTGGGCTGACTATACTTGAGTGAATACAGATTTTCTGTAAAATGACGTTTTTAAAAACAGAACAATATAATTAGTGTTTTCCTCGTCGTCTCCAACGTCCCTGTTTGTCACTGACCTCGTGGTGAAGATAGTTCTGAGGAAAGCTCTAGAAACCCAATTGTTGGGGGGTTTATCGGGTACTTTTCTAAATGACTAAAGACTCTTTGGGGTCACTGTACGTCCACGTGTCTTGTCCTATTCAGCAAGTAGATGGCGTCTTCCCGTAACACAGCCGCTCATCCCTGCCGAAGATATAGCTGAGTCACATCTCCACACGCGCTCATTCAGGACACTTCCGACGGGGTCTCGCGCTCGAACACAATGCTGACGATCACTCTGAAGACGCTCCAGCAGCAGACGTTTAAAGTGCAGATAGACGAGGAGCTGACGGTGAGTGTGCGTGCCTGTGCCCGTGTAAACATGCCAGTGCGCGGGCATGAGTCGCTGGGAAACGCCGCGGCCTCCGGCGGCTGATACATGTGGAACGCGCGCGCGGACAGTCCCTGTCATTGTAGAATAATACACTATAATAGGTGACGTCACTGAGCCGCACAATCTAACGGCTGTTAATTTGAAAAATAACGGTCGCGTTGTTCACTTCAACGGTCTGTTTACACACTCGTCTATGGCAAGCAGTTTTAACACCTATTCGTTTTACTACCATTTTATGTTGCTTGTTTTAATTACTAGTCTAATAGTGCCTAGTGTCTTTTTGTATTTCATTGGTAACTAGTCATTTGATACTAAAATTCTAGTAGTTATATCCTAATGCTTATATTAGGCTACTTGTACTTGTTCCTTTGCGACTTACTCCCACTATAGTGTTAAATTGTCACACAAATTGTTATTTTTTCCCCATTGGGCTCACTATTAATACCTCTTCTACATTTACTATTAAATAAAATACTTATGTGTATGTATTATGCCAGTAGTGACTAGTATATATTCCAGCTTTACTAGTCCTTATTTATCAGATACTAGTATTTATTTAGTAAACACTATATGTATCCTAACTATGACTAGTTTTTTGTTTGTTTGTTTGTTTTGCCATAAGTGATAACTAGTAAGAATGGCTATTTATACTTTATATTCAATACGTTTACTAGAAATAACACAAGTGTCTAATGAATAATAGCCATATGGATGCTAGTTTGATTTGAGGTATAATTGTTAAAACAGCTTGCCATGCTTCTTGTTTTCCTAGAATGACTAGGTGTATTGATTAGGTAGATGAACTGCATTATGATATAAAATAATATTTAAAACATATTTTATGCAGTCAGATGAATGTCTCTGTCATTTAAATGTCTAATGTTTATAATTGTTCTACTTTGCAATGAGTGTTTGAATGAATTTGTGGTGAAAATAATCAGCTCTTGAACACATCATTCTGACTGTGAGCAAAGCAGATAACGTGAAATGATTCATAATTCAGCATGACCCCATATAGCCTGTCTTATGATCGTATGAATCCATTACTTTGGTTCTCTTTAAGATAGTTTGGGAAGCACATGATCATTCATTGCCTGCTTTCACAATCATACAGTTCATGAGTCATATTTTGTCCTTTAAAGCAAAATATTAAATTGTATTTAAAGATATTATATCATCCCCATATACAAAATATATTGCCAAGCATAATATCACAGTAAAAGTATCAACTTTAAAATACCTGAATTAAATCTAAAACAAATCCAAATATGTCCCAGAGTATTTTGATGATATTATTAACATGCATATATAAAATATGTATCTGATGAAATGATGTCCTTGTAAATACAGGTAAAGGCTCTTAAAGAAAAGATAGAGGAAGAAAAGGGGCAAGATGCTTTTCCAGCTGTGGGTCAAAAACTAATCTATGCAGGTCTGTTTCTTAAATTCCTCTGTCTTTGGAAAATTTTAATTCTGCCATTGCAAACTTAAATATTAAATATACCATATTTGGTTTCCCCATGAATATTCTTGTTTGTTTGGATCCCTTTTATAAGACACTCTTTAATTTATGGTTTTCTCCATAAAACGCAGGGAAAATTCTGAATGACGATATACCTCTAAAAGAATACAAAATAGATGAGAAGAACTTTGTCGTGGTGATGGTTACAAAGGTAAGGCTGTTTTATTTCTCTCAACATCACGTCGTTTTCAACATAAAAACCTGATCAGAATTCTTCCTTTAACCACATATTTTTCCTTTTGAAGTTTGGGATATTGAATATAAAACGCTAGATGGAAAAGGGCTCTCAAGTTTTGAACTGAGTTCAGAGTGAGATTTTGGCGACGGCAACAGGGGTTTGGGTGGGGACGAGGTTCTGATCTGAAAAATGACACTTAATGACACTAATTTGTATAAATAAGTAAATAATAGTATATATATTTTTTATTTAATTCAACATTTCTGTGTGTGTGTATGCATAGTATTAATTCTTGCATTTCTCTATTTCAAAGATGTCAGGGAAAAGGTAAATTAATAATCCATAATAATTTGAAATATTATTTTTTTTTCAGAATTTACTGTGTTGTAAATATCATTTATTCTGAAGCAATAGTCTCACCAGTGTTCAATCAGCTTTGAGATATTTAAATCTGCATATCTTTGATATTTTTACCTTTTATGAAGGGCATTTCCCCATAATCTTATTAAATATAAGCTATGCTTCAGCTTTCATTTTATATTCTTAAATTTGACCTATAAATTAAATTAGAATAAGACACTGTAGGGCTGTTGCCAATCAAATTAAATCATTTACACTGAAAAATGTTATGAGATTGTTTTAAATGTTTTTGAATATACAATTAAGAAATGTTGGAAAGAAAACATTAAACTAAACCACCAGTAGGTGGCAGAATGTAAACGTTGTTGTTGCGGGAATATCTAAATCTTACCCGGATACAGCAATGCTAATTTCTGATTGGCTGTTCGGTAGCTGTATTTTTTATTTGATTGGCTGGTGCGTGGCAGGGCCTTCTGAACTTTATGTGGAACTCACTTGATTCCAGCACAACTTTGTGGGCATTATCCTGGATATTTCTCTGCGTGAGAAATACAAGGTGTGGCGTGTGAGCGTGTGAACGGGTTTTAAATGCATGTGTCTCACGCCCAATGCGTGAGACTTGAGAGCCCTGGATATGTCAAGACTTGCATACAATCTTAAAAAACGTATGCACATACATTTTTGTGCGCAAACCAGACGCGACACGACGAGTTTTTGTCTTAACTTTTAGAAGCAAAAAATTAGAAACTTAGCCACAGTAGATTTGCCGCAACTTCCGTTTTTATTATTGATACTTTCTTTTTTTTATTGAAGTTTCTCAGGCAATGGTGATTTTGTTCTCTCAAATACATGGGATGGAAATTTTATTCGCAGATGTTTTATGCCATATTCCAATATTTCGTAAAAAATGAAATGTGCAACTTTGAACGGAAACATAGCTAGTAGTTCTCTGTGCAGTCCTGTTTCTCTTTCTACAGGCCAAATCTGCAACACCGCCACAAGCTCCGGCTCCTGTTAGCACGTCCCTCGCCGAAACCCCCGCCCATCTGCCCACGACTCCTGCTGCCTCCACAGTGCCTGAATCAACCCCTGCTCCCGCTCCTGTAGAACCAGCGGAGCCGCCCGCGCTGCCCATCACAGCGCCCCCTGCTGCCCCGGAGGCTGCCGCCGAAACGCCCGAGCCGGTTAGCGCGACTTCCGCCCCGATCTCAGAAGAAGAGAACCAGACAGCCCAAGAAGAGCAGGCCATCGCCCAATCAGAGGCCAGGTATGGCCACGGCCACAAAAAAAGCGCTTTTTTTAATTGCTGAAAGAGTGAAAATCTCTGAATTTGTCTATTTTGTATAGCATTATAGATGAGTTGGGTCTTTTAGAAGCCGCTGCATCCATACTAGGTAAGTTGTGCTTTTATTTTGTTATAAAGGAGACAAGAACGTGAGACTAACATCTGTTGTTTTTTTTAGTTACGGGTCAAGCATATGAGAATTTGGTGACGGAAATCATGTCAATGGGTTATGAGAGGGAACAGGTTATCGCCGCCTTACGAGCAAGTTACAACAATCCGGACAGAGCCGTGGAGTACCTGCTTATGGTAAGAGTTATTAATGTTTTATTCCCTGAAAAAAGGCTTTAAAAATGGCTTGTTTTGCTTAAAGGCAACATGAAATGACATTTCGTTATTTCGTAATGTGACATTTGTGAATGAAACAGGATATTCTGCAAGAAAATAAATGCAACTTTTCAATAGCAGGTCTATTTAGTTAGTAAAGTAGCTTATTTAATATATCGTTGGGATACTATTTAAATGTGTATCTTGATACATCCATGCAAACCATTTAGATCACCAAAAACTGTGTGTGTGTGTGTGCGTGTATGTATATATATAATGGCATAAATAACAAAAAGAGTAATGATAATTATGATTAACACTAAATATAATGTTGACTAGATACATTATTTACATGATTTAAAATGTATATAAATGCATAATAAATTATTAATATTAACATTAACACATCCCAAAAAAGTCAATTAATACATTTGAAACCATTTAGATCACCTGCATAAACACACGCAAATAATGAATGGCATAAATAACAAAATTAATTATTATGATTAATATTTGTGATGTTAATTAGATAAATTATTTGTAAAAATATCAATGAGCTTGTGCGAACCCTTCCAAGTTCCAAAAAAGTAACAAAATATGTTTAATTTTATTCTTTTGTAATTGTTATTAAAATACCAGGAGAGTTTTATACAGGTAGAGATCCATCCGTGTTGGATACACATCCGGGTCACTAGAGACCCAAGTATGTAATAACCATTGCAGAAACTACTATTATGTATTTAAGCTAGGGCTGTCAATAGATTAATCGCGATTAATCGCATCCAAAATAAAAGTTTGTGTTTACATAATATATGTGTGTGTACTCTGTTAATTATTATTTGTATATAAATACACACATAAGCATGTATATATTTAAGAAAAAAATATTATTTTTATATATAAAACATTTATATTTATATATATTATAGATTATATAAATGTATATACAGTATATACATGCAACTATTTCTTAAATATATACATGAATGTGTGTGTATTTATATATAAATAATAATTAACAGAGTACACACACATATATTATGTAAACACAAACTTTTATTTTGGATGCGATTAATCGCGATTAATCTTTTGACAGCCCTAATTTAAGGGTATTATAATGTGTAATAATTTTGATTAATAAAATAGCTCGAAACATTGAAAAGTAATTTTTGGATCAATACATTTGATGTAGCGCCTTGTTTGACTTCACATGTCAATGTAATTTTTTGTGAAACCACACAAATTCACGAGTTGCTAATGTCTGTTCCTCAAGGGTATTCCCACAGAATCCGAGCAGCCGCCACAGGAAGTAGATCGGCCCACTGCCGTCTCCAACCCCACCCCTCCCGCACCACAGCGACCTCAGCCTCCGCCCGCCGCCCCAGTAGCCGGTGAGTGGCCATTCGTTCAGGACTCATGGAAATAGACGCTGGTTTGCCCTGCAGCTGCCGCGTTCTAGCTAATTCGTTAAAATGTTATTTCGGTAGCACAGCTGATGGAGGAGTCTTGACTATTTCCACTCATGGACGTCACTTGGACGATCTTGTGTTTTTCAAAATCAGGCGTTAAATCAAGTTGAAGTGTTTTTTTTAATTAACCGTCATATTGTGTTGCACATCTGATTTTGAAACAGTTTGAAACACTGGTTAAACTATTTACTTCTTCCTGAGATTTGGTGACTTGTTCTCATTTAGGGTCATGAATGTGCGTGAAAATTTTGAGACGTTAGATGTGTTTTGGAAAGGCGGTACACATTTTTTTTGTGTTGGACCCCATTGGTTTCCATGCAATACGCCAAAAGTCAACACTTTGAAAAACAGCAAAGAAACATGGTAAAAAATAGAAAACCTTTATTATAGACTAAAATATGAAATACGTGAGAACCTTTAACCCTCTGGTGCTCTTCGGTCATTTCTGACTGGAAAATATTCTGTTTTGAATTTTTAAAATCACTGATATTGACACATCCACTCACACACACACACACACACACATGCACACTTATACACACACACACACACACACACACACACACACACACACACACACACACACACACACACACACACACACACACACACACACACACACACACACACACACACACACACACACACACACACACACACCTATGAAAAACTGAACCTATGAACCACATTTTGAATTTTTTTAAATCACAGCTTCATCAGAATGATATGAAACTAAGTGATTTTTCTAGCATTGTGTATGTAAACACACAAAAAATGGGGGGTATGATTTGAGCATGCTAATTGGTCGTAAAATAATTACTCCCACTTGTGCTCTTCGGTCAAAAAGGACCACCATAGGAAATGAAAGGGAAATCTACAAAAACACAAATTCACAGAAAAAAATCTATATTTCTAACAAAAAAAAAATCTAAAACTTTATAATAAATAGTCTTTGAGATTTTTTAAACATATATTCAAATCCAACAAAAAAATAATTAAATGTGTTTCAAAACAGAACTAGGGAATTCTCAAGCCTCTCCATAGAGACCTCTAGTGGTTACACCCATGGTTGCATGATTTCTCAAATAATTCCAAAAGAGGGCGCTAATCTGCCTTCAAAAAATATTTTGAAGGCCTCGTCTCTATTTTAACCTGAAATACTGCAATAATTAAATTTTTTTTTAAATATAATTTTCAATGGCAAAAATAGACCATAATTATGGCATAAATATTAAAAAATACCATCAAATCATCTCAAAATACAAAATGAAAAAGAAAAAATATTATTGAAGAAAAATAAATTGCATTGGTTTTACTGGGGTGGAGGAAGTTTAATTTTTAGGTGTCCGGTCACTTATGACCGGGAAGACAAGCAATGCAACCCCTAAACGAAGAGCACCAGAGGGTTAAAGAAATTTAAGACTTAAAGTTTACTTGAATTTGCTGTTTCACAGTCAAAACATTTTTTTTAATTATTCGTTTTCTGAATGGATCTCAATTGCTAGCTGCAGCACTGAAAATAAGTATAAGAAGCAAGCATAACAAAAAGCCAAAGTCCGTTTACAAGAAGTACAAATAGCGATAAATGCTATTTACACTAAGTACAAATAATGTTTGATACTATTTATGCTTGTAGTTATTAAAACTGTAGTCTCTAAAACGAGTAAGAACAAAAATATGTGGGTTGACCCCAACACAAACGGAAGGATTTTGTTCTTTGGTATCTGACAAACTACAGTCGTTTTAGTAGCAATTTAGTAACAATAACCCCGGCTACAATTGCGGTTTTATGTGTTTACATGACTGATTTTTGCTGAATTGTAATGCAAACATGTACCCCCATATTATCAACACATACAGCATTAATAATAAGTAAACTTTGCAGTGTAAACACACATTGACATTATTTTTACTTCTCCGTTTGGAGGCACATAAATTACAGTGTTTCGGAAAACTGTAAACATGAATAAGTTGGCAAAACTCAAAAAAATTGAGGCAGTTGAATCAAAATTTTAAAGGTAAGAAATTCAAAGTTTATGTAAGCACAACTAGCAGATTTTTATTTTGTGTAAGTTAACTCAAAACTCACTTAAAATGATCATGTAATATCAACTTAAATATTTTAGTAGTGGAAACTTGGCTAGCTTTAACTAGCTAGTTGAATAAATGCTAACTTACTAATTGGGAACACAATGCTTTAATAGCATTACGTATTGCAATTGTTGCATTCAACATATATCTGTTCTCAAATTAGGCTCATGCTCCACTCGTCACCATGATGGTAATCCCCCAAAACCCCCAACATAACCGAAACTTCTAAATGATCACAGCTAAACATTAAACACTTGTAAAAATGAAACTTGCAAAGCATTCTTGTAAATAGAAATCCCAGCCCAGTTTCAGTTCAATTTAAAGGGATAGTTCACCCAAAAATGAAAATGTGATGTTTTTCTGCTTACCCCTGAGGCATCCAAGATGTAGGTGTCTTTGTTTCTTCAGTAGAACACAAATGAAGATTTTTAACTCAACCGTTGCTGTGTGTCACTCATATAATGCTTGTCAATGGGGTCTAATTCTACTAGAGTAAAAAAAACATGGACAGACAACTTCAAATTAAACCCTGCGGCTCGTGACGACACATTGATGTCTTAAGACACGAAACCATCGGTTTCTGAGAGAAACACAACGGTATTTATGTAAAGATATCACCTCATATCAGACGAACGCTTCAGCTCTGCAGACTTCCATCACTTCCCGTGTGTGAGGTCAAAATTACAGCCAGGTCATAGATATATATACATAGATTTCTCATTAGTGCCTGCGTGGATCATGGCGTGGATATCTATGTATATATCTATGACCCGGCCAGAATTTTGACCCCACCTACGGGAAGTGATGTCAGTCTGCAGAGCTGAAGCGTTCGTCTGATATGAGGTGATATATTTGCATAAATACTGTTGTGTTTCTCTCAGAATCCGATCGTTTCGTGTCTTAAGACATCAATGTGTCGTCACGAGCCGCAGGGTTTAATTTGAAGTTGTCTGTCCATGTTTTTTTTACTCTAATAGAATTCGACCCCATCGACAAGCATTATATGAGTGACACACAGCAACGGTTGAGTTAAAAATCTTCATTTGTGTTCTACTGAAGAAACAAAGACACCTACATCTTGGATGCCTTAGGGGTAAGGAGAAAAACATAACATTTTCGTTTTTGGGTGAACTATCCCTTTAAATTTGTCTAAATTAAAAGAAATAAGTTCACAATACTCAAAACAATGAAACAATTGAGATTATGTCAAATGTGTGTGTTTTGTGAACTCAAAAGAAAAAGAAAGTTCTACATACTCATAAAACTTGATTGAACTCACTTGTTTATTTTAAGTTGACCCTACTCAAACCAATTGATCATTTTGAGCATTAGGGTTTTACAGTGTACAAAACTAGAAAATGCGTTTTCTTTTCACTTTTCCTTGATTTTGGTCCACCGTGGTCTCGGGCCAGACTCCTGTACAGCCCTTTCTATACTGTGAGCAGGTGCGGAGTCTGGAGCCGCGCCGGTGTCGGCAAACCCGCTGGAGTTCCTGAGGAACCAGCCGCAGTTCCAGCAGATGCGGCAGATCATCCAGCAGAACCCGGCGCTCCTGCCGGCACTGCTGCAGCAGCTGGGCCGAGACAACCCGCAACTCCTGCAGGTGGGCGGAGCTTAGCGGAGACCCCAGCCAATAGAGTGCAGCGGTCACGATTGACGTTGTGCGTGCAGTTTACACTGTAGAACGAAATGTCAACTTACGTTTGCCACTAACCTTATTTTACTCCTCTTTATAAAAACCCATAGGAAAATCTCAAAGGGAATCATTGGGGAATCAGTTTTCCGAGTTTTGATGTTATTTCCAGAAGTATTTTTTCCTTTCATTTTTCCCATAGGGTTTTTAAAAAAGTCTTTGTTGAAGAGCCATGAACTTTGCCATTACAACAGTGTTCATTTCAACCTTTTTTCACTGACGAAAACGAGACGATAACTTAATAAAAACTAGTGTTGGATGACAAAAACTATAACGAAAATCAACTGTCATTTTCGTCAACAAATAAAAACGATGCGCAAATGAAAGAGTCCCGGTGTATTTCCAGCTGGTTTATAATTAAAAGTCACGCATTATATATTCGTTTTTGCTTACACAATAAACTGTATTTCATTTCATTCCCATTTAATTCATAGTCAGGAGGAAAGACCAGTATTTGACACATTAAATAAAGTATCAGGGTTATAATAGTTCACTAAAACCATTAAAAAAAATCTTTGTTACTTGAAATTAAATAAATGTTAACTGAAATTAAAAAAATAAATAAACAAACTTATTTGAAGCTTTAGCTTAATCTGATATGGCCTACTGACTAAAACAGAAATACAAAGTTATAAAAACTATTTTAATGTTTTTAAAAACAAACAAAAAAGTGAATTGAGCTCTTTCGTGTATTTTTAATGTCAAAAACAAAATGATGTCAAAATGTCAGTTCAAGTGACAGTCGGTTATGTAATACTTAAATGCTTAATGTATTACAATTTAACTAAACTCATTAGATTTAGTCGACTAAAATCGTATGATATTTAGTCGACTAAAAACAATTCAAGTGACTAAAATATGACTAAAACTAAATGGCATTTTAGTCAAAAGACTATGGTAAATGGTAAATGGACTGCATTTATATAGCGCTTTTTAACAGACCAATGGCCATCCAAAGCGCTTTACACATTGCCTCACATTCACCCATTCACACACCGACGGCGGTGTCAGCCATGCAAGGCGCCATCCAGCTCGTCGGGAGCAGCTGGGGTTAGGTGTCTTGCTCATGGACCTCGACACTTGGTCAGGTGGAACCGGGGATCGAACCACCAACCTTCCGGTTTGTAGACAACCTACATGAACCACTGAACCACTGCCGCCCCATGAACCACTGCCGCCCCATATGACTAAAACTAAATCAAAATATGCTGTCAAAATTAACACTGCATTACAAACTTTTATTTGAAGCAAAATTGATTTGAAAATCGGACAAAAAGACTGTAAGGGAAAGAACTACAATCCCATGAAGCATTGCAAATGACATTCAATAAAACAAATATGCATGTTGCTGATTATATCTACATAAACAGTATATTTTACATTTATGGTACATATATCATGGTTCTTCAGTGGCAGAGTGGGCAGAGCTTAAGTATTTTTTTGTACAGCATCATGGGTAATGTAGTTTTTCACCACTAATTCCACTGTTAAACATGACTTATTTGAACATTACTTACTTTATATTACTTATTTTAACCCTCTTCGGTCACTTTGACAAAAAATGTTTAAATGTTTATTTAAAAAAAAATTGGGGGTGACTTGTGGCACTTGCTATGTGAACATAAAATAAAAAAAGACATGATTCAAAAAAGTTAAATGATCCTTAAAAAAAGATTTACCGTCATGAAATTGAATGAAAATACAGAGAATTTCACAGAGAATTAGGGTAACAATCTACAAAAATGTATGGATTCATTAATTGTATTATATTATAAAAATTGTGGGGGAAAATTATCATAATTGTTGCATAAATATTACTTGGTACTATAAAATTATACCCATAGCCTCATGGGTAGCACACTAACATATAGCCCAGTTGCACTTTGGCCATCCCGAGGTCGAGTCCCGGTTTGTGGACCTTTCCCGATCCCGTCCCCCTCTCTCCCTACAACTTCACTTCCAGTCAACTAACTGTCCTGTCATAATAAAGGCAAAATTGACAAAAGAAATCCCTCCAAATACAAAAATATGAAATAAAAATATAATTGAACGAAAAATATATTGAATTGATTTTACTGAAAAAGTTAACTTTGAAGTATATGAGTGTGACCCAGAGGGAAAAAGAAGTTGAAAGGTTTATAAGTTATTGCTAAAAATGAGTGTTTGTCACTAAATTAGCATTTGTCATACGTGTGCTTGCAGCAAATCACGCAGCATCAGGAGCGGTTCGTGCAGATGTTGAACGAGCCGCACGCAGTCGAGGCCGGAGCCACCGGAGCAGCTGAAGCCCCCACCGCCCCTCCGCCCAACTACATCCAGGTCACGCCGCAGGAGAAGGAAGCCATCGAGAGGGTGCGCTAACAACCACTTAGCTTGAAGATATAATATCGTTCTGCATGCTAGATAAAAATAGGCTTAAAACTGCGTATTGTTTTGTAGTTAAAAGCCCTGGGGTTTCCCGAGGGACTCGTCATCCAAGCCTACTTCGCCTGTGAGAAGAACGAGAACCTCGCCGCGAACTTCCTGCTCCAGCAGAACTTTGACGATGAGTGAACATTACCGACGACACATGGAGGACGACGGGGAGAATGCAAGCGTGCGTTGTGTGTGAATGTGTGCGTTGAATCGAATAGGAAGTCGACTGATCATCCATGATGTTTGTCATGGAGTTTAAACTGAAGCCATGATGTGAGGTTATATATCAGCACAGCGTTTTATTTCGATAGATATAGCCGATCCTCCACGGTGAGGTGTCTGTTGTCTGTCTGGTTTCTGCTGCTATCACTGCTGTGTGCGTCGAGCGAGTTAAAACCCTGCCAAAAAACTCTCTCAAGCTTCATTTCCGCCATCAAAATCATGTTTTTTATTCGCAGTATTAATAATGAGGCGATTCGGTCAGGGTGGATGCCGAATTTAGTTTGTGGTTGAGGGATAGACGAACATTTGTTGAGTTTCTCCACTGGCGTGGAAGGCGTATTTTCGAGTCAAATTAAATGTGGCGTCTACTCTAACTTAAGGCATTTTACATAATTTTTAATGTTAAATTTTCAGCGTTCATGCAGTGGATGCCACCAAATACTTTATAAAATTTTCCTCCGTGAATTTTAGAAATAAACCCACTGTATTGGGGTATTGGTGTTTTTTAATCCCATGTTCAAAAGACAGCATTGATGGTTGAGCATTGATCCAGTCGGCTACTTAACTAGATTTTACTTCCGTTATGTTTACAGTCTAAAGTTCCCACTTAAAACCATTTCGGTATGCAGTAGAAACTCTTGCAGTGGTTTTGAACGGAGCCCGAAATGCTGCAACAATCGTAGGTATTTTATGTAGTAAAGCAACTGAATGTGATCGAGTGTCTCAGCGCGTCTCTAAAACCTCATGAAAATATGCATACATGTAATTTAAATATTTGTACATATTTGAGTGAAGGAGGAAAAAAGGAGTGTTGTGTTGGTCTCTGTTGTACACTTAAGACAGTGCCAAACGAAATTAGAAACTGAAAATGGATGAAATTACAGTGCAGTGCTTTAAGTGGATGCAGAATGCATATATTTTTATATAAATGATGTGTCCTGCTCCTATAGGTTTGCTTTGTATAGAGTGCTGGAAGGGTGTTATTTTTTAATTGAGTTGGTTGAAAAAATCTATTGGTGTTCCAACAGGTACAGACACGGCGTCCTGTTTACACTATGTGATGCAGATTTGAGTTTTAATTTCAGCATTTTATATTCTTTTTTTGTGAAGAAAGTAAACATGGAAGGGTTTGGTCTTAAGCACAAAATGGTTTGCTGAGTGGTTTATGAATGTATTGTTTTAGTGGTGTGTGAAATAAATTGCTTTTAAAAAGCTTCATTGGAGTCTCCAACTGGATACTGCTCATTTATATCCAATAATCAAACTGCCCATATCTCAATGTATTATGATACTTTGGTAAAGAGCGATTCCTATAAAGGTGTTTACGTCACACTTGAAACAATACTATGGTATTACCGTGAAACATTGATAACCCCATATAAAAAAAATAAAGCAGTTCCAGTCTATGTTGTGTATGTCTATCATAGGTTCTTGACACCATCTATCGGCTGGGTTTGTGGCTTGCTCCTCGTTAGTATAGTGGTAAGTATCCCCGCCTGTCACGCGGGAGACCTGGGTTCGATTCCCCGACGGGGAGATGGCAAACTTTTGACAACCCATTTCATTTTTAACGGGTAAGGAACATCACAGTTTTCAACACTGAATTATTCTCACACTCAGTTGTTGTGCAGTTATACTTGAAGTTAAATGTATGACCTTTAAATTGCATTATTCTTGTATTCAAACATTGCAATGCAATCGAATGACTAAATGTTAGGATGTGTCCAAAATGTACGGTACAATTGTGCAGTTGTTTAAATGAGTTGTCTGTTTTTTAAGAGTATAGAAGTCTTACAAAATGGTGACATGATCTCATCACAAAATGCTAAACGTTTAATGCATATTTATTGAAACCCTCCTGTGTATTCCCTACAGGCATTCATCTCTTGACCCACGTAAATATGTAAAACAAAAAAGTTAAAATTCATCAACATTTCCCAAAGTAAAACACTCAAATGGGTTAAAGCGGTTCTGTTGTCCAACATCCACCCCTCGTGGTTTGTTGTGGTATTGACTTAAATCTTACATATGTACACATTTTAAACCTTGAAGGCTGTTGTCAGCATCGCAGTGTATAATAACAATTCTCAAAAAAGATGTCTTCTAATATATTCACAAAAGCATTTTGTGTGCTTTTTTGAAATCGGGCATCACTAGCACTCTACCCGAGATATATTTAGCTTTGCTTGCTGACCCCATTCCCATGGAGAGTATGTGACAGGCTAAGGCTATAAATGTCACATGATTCGCTTCAGCAGAGAGGCGAGTGGTGGGAGGGAGAGTGCACAATCATGGCTTGTGGAAAGCAAGAAGTAGGTACCAATGTCCAGAGCCCAGAAACTGAGAACGATTTCGCTGAGGAGGATCGGCATGCTGTCATTGTCGCTCCTGATGTAGTGCTCCAGGTGGAGGGAGAGTCGTTCTTTGTGAACCGGAAGCATTTGGCCCAGCTGAGTCCCTACTTCCGAGCCTTGTTCTTCGGCGGCGGTCGGGAGAGCACCAGGAAGCACATTGAGATTAAGGGAGTTGGACGGCAGCAGTTTCACACACTAATGGAGTTCACAAAGAACTTCAAGCTGACCCTGGACAGACATAACGTCCTTGATATTCTGGAGGCCGCCGACTTCCTTCAGTTGGACAGGGCTCGGCTACTCTGCTGTAAGTTCTTGGAAAGGCAATTGCATCTTAGTAACTGCTTAGGAATGATGGCCTATGCTTGGCAGCTTGGCTGTCTGGACCTCTACGCCACAGCAAGGGAAGTAGTCTTGACCCATCTTCCTGCCATAGCCTCCGAGCAGGACTTAATGTTCCTTTCAAAGGAAAGCATTGCCGATCTCCTCGCTAGCGACAAATTGAGCATTCCCAGGGAAGACCTGGCCCTTGACGTGGCACTTCGCTGGGCAACATTTGACCCAAGTCGGGAGGAAGACTTCATGGAACTAGTGGGCCTGGTTAGGCCCGAGTGCTTAAGTCTTCCCTACATTACTGATCTTCTGACCAAGATGAACAGTTCAGACCAACGTGCTAAGCTCATTTGTAGACTGAACAATAACTTGCCCAGCAGTTGGACTATAGGAAGATCTATCCCTAGAACTCTTTCAAGGGAAACTTTGTTTGTTCTCGGTGGGCCGCATGAGCAAGAAGCGCAGTTGCTGTATCAGTTCCACCCCTACAGTGGAAGGTGGCAATCCCATCCACCCCTGCAAAAGAAGTGCCTCACACAGTACTCTGTGGCTGCAGTAGGTAACAACCTCATCTGGCAATATATAGTTTAACCAGCCAGAAGTTGTTAGTATAATGACCAATCTGGAACATGGTTGATCAGGTGTTGCATGCCAATATAAGCTTTTTATGTCAGGAGTGCCCAATCCTGTTCCTGTAGATCTACCCAATTAAAAGGTCTACACTTATGCAAGAGTAAAGAATAGCATATATCCACAATATTTACAGTTATTGTGTAGTTATACTTTAAGTTAAACATGAACTTTCTTTGTTCTCGGTGGAACGCATGAGAAAGAAATGCAGTTGTTCAATCAGTTTCACCACTATAGTGAAGTGACGTGAAGGCCCATTTCTAGACCCATACTCAGAATTTGGTCCTCTGCATTTAACCCATCCAAGTTAGTGAACAATAGGAGCAGTGAGAACACACACACACCCGGAACAATGGGCAGGCACTCACTTCAGAATTTGGAGCAATTTGGGGGTTAGGTGCCTTGCCGGTATTGAGAATCGAACCCACGACCTTTGGGTTCAACTCTCAAACCATTAGGCCACAACTGCCCCCAGTGAAAGATGGCAGTCCCATCCACCCCTGCAAAAGAAGTGTCTCACACAGTACTCTGTGGCTGCAGTAGGTAACAACCTTATCAGGTTCCTTCCAGCAGAGTTCAGCTCCAACCCTGCTCCAATACACCTGTTTTGTAACTATCGAGTGTTCCTGATCTTAATGAGCTGTTTTAGGTTTGATTTGGGTTGGAGCTGAACTTTGCATGAAGGTAGCTCTCCAGGAACAGAATATGGATTTTATTTTACATTCTTTGTCTTACTGTCCATACCATCTAAAATGTTATTTCTTGCTCTTAGGGGACAACATAATAGTGACTGGAGGCTACTTCCGGGATGTGTTGTGGTACAACGTGGACTGGGTGAGCATTTACCAGTGTGGTAATGAGCAGTGGCTGGATGGCCCGGCGATGCAGAAGTCCAGACACAGCCACTGCTCAGCGGCTCTGGAGCTCAAGCTCTTTGTATTTGGCGGTAGCATGGACGAGGGACCTGTGGCCGACGTTGAGAGGCTGGTTCTGGGAGCGGAAGAATGGGACGCCGTCAGTCCCATGGTACGGGCTGTGGAAAGGGCGGCCATTGTCACTTTGGGGACTTGTATTTACGTGGCCTGTGGTCTGGATGAGAATGGAGATGTTTACAGTGGGATTCAAAGGTACAAGCCAGAGTTTGATCAATGGGACGTAGTGTCCTATTCTCCGTTCCCACGGTGAGTAAACTAAATTGTGTCCAACTTGTTTTAAGGAAGAGTTGAGCAACTCTGACCCTCAAGGACCACTGCCATGCAGAGTTGAGCTCAATTCAAAGTGTTCACGATTACTTGAAAATTACAGGCAGGTTTTTGATTAGGATTGAAGCTAAACTCTGCAGGACAGTGGACCTTGAGGGCCAGAGCTGCCCACTCCTGTTTTAAGGCCACCTCAACCAGTCCTGTATCAGCTCTGTACACTTGTGATATCTCATTGGATACACATGTACTTCTTTTTCAGCTACGACCTTCTTGCAACCGAGCTCAATGGTGCCCTCTATCTGCTGGGAGGACAGACTCTGCGCTTAGACATCGACACAGACGAGTGGACCATTCTTCAAGAGGACTGTCTGGACAACAAATTCTTCACAGGCTGTGCCCCAGTGAATGGGCAGATTTACATACTGAGCGAGAGGAAGATAAACAAAACCTACCCAAACATGATCCTACTGGACCCTTACATTGACACTTGCTTAGAAATTGAAGATAAAATACCCTGCCCTGTACCCATAAGAGGTTGTATCCCAATGCATGCGAATCCCTTCTAAAGCCATAATGTTAACATATTTCTTTCAGCCAAATGGCATAAATTAAACCAATAAAGAAACATTGATTTGAGCAAAGTTGGGGATACTTAATTATATGATGATCATTACTCATAACATTTTTATTGTTATTCAAAAGGTCAAAGAAAATAGTGGAGTGAGAAACAAGTATGCAATAATAACACAGTATCGAAGATGGTGGTTCATATTTCATGATATATCCCTCTTCTGTCATTGTTACAAGTTAAATAACATCTGCAGTATGTTAGCACTAACAAAATCAGAGCACATTAAAATCCTAATAACCAAAAACAACATGTATCCATACAAAAACAATCACAGGTCATTTGATTGAAATAAAAGAGTAGGACATACGCACAGCTTTCGAACAAAAGGCTCGGATCATGGCTATGGTGCAAATAAACAACTTAGGCTAGGTGTGTGAATGTATTCTAAACATGAATACATTTCCAGCCCTATGCAGAACAACAAAAACACTTTGCCTTTAGCCCTTGGAGCAGATACAATACTAAAGAAAAAAAGGGGCTCACATAGGAGGCCTCAAATCCCACTACCCACTTTTAAGAATTTGACGCACAAATCATCGCATTTCTTGTTTGGTAAGGCAATGCACAATAAAATCTTACAAAACAACAAGCCCCAGTAGTTCCTTGCAACAGTAGCAAAATCACAGACAATTGGACATTTCACCAATAGATGGCGCTCTAAGTCTTTTCTAGTGGTCCATTTAAAGAAACAAGAGCCACTGCAGAAAGCTCACACGTTCACACAACTTAGACTGAGATATCTATGTTTTGTTCCATTAAAAGTACTTAAAAAGAAAGAACCTAAATATTGTGGGTATACGGAGAGCTAACTTTAGCACATTAGCAACCTAATTTACAGGTTTTCTCACCTTTTAGATACTTTGTGAGACTTTTATTTCTCATAACAATAAATTCAGATCTCTGAACAATTTGTTTATTGTTCACATCAGATAAGAATTTCTTATTGATTTAAGCAAATTGCATTTTGAATTACATGTGTGCAAAAGAGTTAAATACAATCGTCTACAATTTGCACAATGACTAAAAGTTGATTCTCAGGGAAAATTTCAAACTTTTCACAACTTAAAAACATTCTTCCATCATGTGAGCCATCATATGCAAAACGATCCATTCAGTGATCAGACATGTATAATATGTATATAGTATTGGTGTGTTGCAATGGAGTCAGCCCAATCACCACCATTTTTGAACGTGGAGAAACATCATAACCCTGAACAGCAGCCGCTACATCAGTATTTATTAGTATATATTTGTACTTACTCATTTGTATTTATACAGTACATTTATTTTTGTAGAAATGTGTAACATGTAAACTGAAAATTCTTGAGTGTGTGTGTAAAAATGAACAAAGTGTGAATTTAAAGCTTACGTATAACACATTTCTATAAAAACAAAAAATAAGTGTAAAAAATAAAATGTACTGTGTAAAAGCTCTTCAGAGCATTCAGAGACAAAACTGACGTTGTATAGAATAGAAAGCCGTTAGTGTCAACAGAAAAGAATATTACAAACATTTCCATGGTGGAAAAACCTCTAATCATTTTGACCAGTGTGGCTCACATGATGACAAAAACACTTTTTATTTTGATGGCCAATTTACTGACACAATAACGAGGTTTTGAAGCATGAATGAAATGTTTCGGGAGATTACCTACATTTTGCAGAGATGCAATAGAGTTCTGATATTCCAGCAATGTGACAATTAAACATACAGTTTAGAGAATGTTAAGAAAAATGTGCCGAAGCGATTGAGAAACACTGTAAACAACAGTTCAATTGTTTATGAATCCTTTTATGCACCCAACCTATAACCTATTTCAAATATACTCTAATGGTAATAGGAAAAGTAGTAGTATTTGTTCTACGCGATCAGTGCATTAGGTTCTCCATATCCCACAACCAAAACATTATCAATCAAAGTTAAACCTCGACAAAGATAAGCCATTGATTTCTCAATAGTAAGTGGTCTCTTCATTTTTTCCCGAGCTGTACATAAAATAGCTTTACTATCTGGCTTTTGGCGTTCTACTATTCATTTTTCTTCTCTGATTGGTTAAATTGTTCAAAACACAGTTATTGGCCAATGACGCCAATTTTGAGTTAAGCGCACCCTTTTTCTGCTCCCAGCTGTACTCTTCTTCCCCAACGTCACCGTCTTCATCAGCCTCACTCTCTTCATCACTCCGTTCATCGCGTTCCACCTTAAAAACACTTTTTTTAATGACTATTCTGTAACACTTGTGAAAACAGGGATTTTTGATACTCACCTTGCCTAAAAAGACAAATTTGTGAACCATTCGAAGAATCAGCCAAGCCCAGAAAATGTGCAGAGCTTGAAGAACCAGCAATAGGCCGTTTAAGAAATAATAACCGGGGTACGGAAGGAAGACGTCCAATGAATCCACCACAGCTGTATAGATGACTCTGGAAATGAAGTTTATAAATCTTCAAAGCAATGCTTAAGTCATCTTATATTTGAGAAGAATGTGTTTGAATGAAATGTGCTTCATACATGATCAGGTGAAGTTATTACCTGCAGGGGAAAACCACGAGACGGGTTACCAGGAAAACCGCGGCGAAAACAACAAACAGGGCATCGCAGGTCTTCCTCCACTCAGCGTAATTGAACATCTTGGCAGACTGCAAACCAACAATTGATGAGCGTTGATTGCGAGCGATAAACTGGCAGAAGTAAAGGTCATTTATGTGATTCATTGTGTTACTATTAAGGAAAAAACTCTCATTTTCAAAAAGGGGAATTTGTGAATCTACAGTGTATTTCCTGGTATTTATTTACCCCTGAAGCAAAATGAGCTTGAAACAACTTCTAAAATAAATAAGATAAGATCAAACTAGTAGAATCCTGAAAATTGTGGACATTTGAATGAACACAAGTCTGAATTAATCTGGACCACTATTATGTATCACTATTCACCAAAGTCCCTTTAAGTCTTAAGTCACATCTAGGATGACTTGAGGGTGAGTAAATCATGGTAAATCATCAACCCTTTAAGACAAGTCCTTTCACCTGGCGGCCATCTTTGAAACACTTTAAATGTGGAAACATCAAATTCTCCAAAACTGTTCGCCAAGCTTACGATTAAATATTCATATTTGCAATCACCAATGCAATCTAACAACGGTCTCATAAATTGTGTTTCTAGACGCTGAAATCACGCAACCGGAGCTTCTAACGGCAGCTGCAGTGACTTTACTAATCAGCGATTGGCTCTTTCACTTAGAAGGCGGGGCTTATTCGCCATATTTGGAGTTGCACTTTCTCCCATTCATAAGTAATCAGAGTGCACCGTCTTCCTATATATGAAGTCTTTGCCTTTCACTATTGCATTCGTGTGAATCCTGAGACTGAGACTCACAGAGCAGCCAATCAAATGCAGAGATTTACCTCCAGCAGGAAGTCAGAGGAGTCGTGGACTAGCATCACCAGGGTTCCTACGCGCACGTAATTCGCACAGTACGAGAACGCGATGAGGAAAATGGTGGCGATGTGGTGAACGATTTGCTCTTTGAAGTCCTAAACAATTGTAAAAAAAAAAACACATAAGCACAATTTATTGATAATGAGATCCTTCAGAGTTGATGTTGAACGAGTCAAACTTACTTTGCGTTTTATGTCCACCGATACGCAGAGCAGAAGCGAAAGGTAGAAGGACAACTCCATGATGTAATACCAGTACTGAGCTTCTGCTACGGCCTACAGATGAAATCAGAAATAATATGACAATATGATCAGGGAAAGCACAACTATGAATTTCATCCCTCTTAACTTAATATCTGAAGAATATCTATCTATCTATCTGTCTGTCTGTCTGTCTGTCTGTCTGTCTGTCTGTCCGTCCGTCCGTCCGTCCGTCCGTCCGTCCGTCCATCCATCCATCTATCTATCTATCTATCTGGCCTTTTAAATCTACTTTGAACATAAATCTATTTCAGAATTAAAACCTTCAAACTACGAGTTTTAAAACTACTTAGTTGCAATTATCTAGTAAACTGAACATTCAACGGAAGCATTTTATCCCTAATTTCTGAAAACAAAAAGTGTTTATTTTAATTTAAGGAGATTATGATTGATGATTCAATAGATTTCTGGCTCCTGTAAGATGAATCGTGGCTGTTGATGGTATTGTAGGTTGCGGCGCTGACTAGTTCCTCAGATTTCTGCCAGATCTCCTTCAAAGGGGCTCAACAGAGTGAATAAAGTTCCTGGGATTGTTCACAGGAAGTGAACGTGTGTGGAGAGGCGTTTGTTACGGACCTGTCTTGGGTATCCGTGCCAGCATTCCCGATGATCCCAAAACCATGGAGTCTGAAGAACATAATTTGACAATAATTTGAATTTGTTTGTTATAAATGGCAAAAGTTTTGGTTGCTTTTTTTTACTTTGAAGTAACATGCACCAATTTATTCTTCATAAAAGGGCCACCATTTTTTGTGTACTAAGTGTATTAGAGATTATCAAGAAAAAAACATATAAAAATGTATTTATTAGTATTTAATTTGAATGATATTTTTAAGATATAGACATTTATGATAGTATAATAGTATAAATCAGGTGAATTATACTATATCAACAAACCCCTCAGTAAAATCCTTCAGAATATAGAAGGAAATAAAAGTGTTACATTTGGTGTATGGAAGTGCTACTGAAGTGGAGAATAAACTCATTTTGAGAGAACGGCCTTTATGGATATGTATTGTAACTGACGCAAATATTGAGGTAAAATAATCACTTAAATGTGTATTTTGGATGTTTTCTTTCCACTAATCTGAAAGAAGACAAGTTATGCAAAGAAAATAGTGCTTGTAGTGCCTTAATTGAAAGAAAATGTTTTCATAATTACAAACAATTACCCAAATATTTTCACAAATGGGGGGAAAACTTTGTAAAAAGAACTTCTTGAAAGTTCAGAACAATTTTTTCAAATGAAATGCTAAAAATAAAAATACAATTCTGAAATTGTCATGCACACTTGAGAACATCTCGATATTTCATTATATTTACTTGCAACGTTGATCATGGGTCGATTCTGAGGAAAGAACTCAGAAGCATTGGAGAAGCATACTCACATTAATCAGGGAGATGAGCCCAGCTGAGAACGCAGTGAGATAAAAGACAAACCTCCACCTGAGAAACCACACAGAAAAGGCAGCGTTGATCAAATGCAAATGATGATGTGGCCTATTTTGAGCACTTTTTAAAGGCAGAAGACATGTGACCGTACGAAGCTTCGCAGAACTTCCTGGTGTTGCTGGGTCTGTCCTGGTTCCGGCGCTGACGCAGCCAGGTCTGGATCTGGCGCTGAGTGAGTCCGCAGTGCTTCTCCAGAACCACTAAATCATTCTGAACAAAAACACACACACATTAAAACCAAAAGAGCCCTTCACGAAACCTTGGCTATTTTTTACCCTGAAATATATTTTGAAATTGAATACATTATTACACTGAGACTCATATTATCACTACATATATATATATATATATATATATATATATATATATATATATATATATATATATATATATATATATATATATATATATATATATATATATATATATAAAATCTTTATATATATATTTATTTTATATTATACAATGCACTAGGAATTTGTGTGCAAGGGTTTTTTAAAGTAAAGTTTTAAGCTTAAGTACATTTTTTCAATTCTTTTAAGTAAAATAAAGAAAGAGTATTGCAATAAAGAAATAGTCTTTTTTCTCCTTATCCTCTTGCTGTTCCTGTCGCTTAAGAATAGAATAGCAAAAAATGTATGTAACAAGCCATCTGAACCGAACCGAAAACCGTGGTTAAAAACCGAGGTATGTATTGAACCGTGGACTAACTGTATTGTTGCATCTCTAATATATATATATATATATATATATATATATATTACAAAAAATTCATTTTCAGATCAAATTCAAATCAATTCAATTTGAAAAATTTCCAAACAAATTCAAGAGTCATTAAAGGGATAGTTCACCCAAAAATAAAAAATTCTGTCATCATTTACTCACCCTCAAGTTGTTCCAAACCTGTATGAGTTTCTTTGTTCTGCTGAACACAAAAGAAGATTGAGTGAAGAATGTATGTAACAAATCAGATAGAGCAACCATTATATATGTTGTTTACAATCAACCAATCAGCTGTTCAATTTAAGAACACAATTAGATAAGACCAATTTAGCTCAACCAATTTTTTAGTATAGTCAAATTTAGTATGACCAAGCAATGCTTAATTTTCTTCAGTCTTTGATGTCAAAGGTTGCATTAGCAATCAAAGAGAAAACACTTTAGCAAAACATGCTGAAACCAAGCAGATGACTAACACAAGCAAACATTGACTAACATAGTAGGAAATAAAATAATATGGTAGTCAATGGTTGCTCTATCTGCTTTGTTACATACATTCTTCACTCTATCTTCTTTTGTGTTCAGCAGAACAAAGAAACTCATACAGGTTTGGAACAACTTGAGGGTGAGTAAATGATGACAGAATTTTTTATTTTTGGGTGAACTATCCCTTTAATGACTCTTGAAATTGTTTTGAAATTTTTCAAATTTAATTGATTTTAATTTGATCTGAAAATGAATTTTTTGTAATATATATATATATATATATATATATATATATATATATATATATATATATATATTAGAGATGCAACAATACAGTTAGTCCACGGTTCAATACATACCTCGGTTTTTAACCACGGTTTTCGGTTCGGTTCAGATGGCTTGTTACATACATTTTTTGCTATTCTATTCTTAAGCGACAGGAACAGCAAGAGGTTAAGGAGAAAAAAGACTATTTCTTTATTGCAATACTCTTTCTTTATTTTACTTAAAAGAATTGAAAAACTTTACTTAAGCTTAAAACTTTACTTTAAAAAACCCTTGCACACAAATTCCTAGTGTATTGTATAATATAAAATAAATATATATATAAAGATTTACACTGGCAGCTCAGAGCAGTACAGCAGCATTTAAAGGAGCTGTATGTAGGACTGTGGCCAAAACTGGTACTGCAATCACTTTCAAATGACTGTAGAGCGGTGTATCCCCTCTCCCCCTCCCCTGACTCGAGGTTGCCAGATAGGCTGCAGGATCCAGCAGGAACGTAGGCTGCTACAGGAGCTTTCAATGGCAAGTGACGAGTCATACAAAGTAAGTTTTTTTTCTTTCTGTTAATTATGTTTATGCTTCAAGAGCGATGTTTTGTGAAGTAATTATGAATCGCAAAAATGTACTAATGGCGATTAGCCAAATATAATCGTAAATATGAACGCTCGTATGTGACAGTACATTCCCACATGAAAAAATACTATAGTATATTACAGTAAAATTACAGCAAAGCTAAATAACATTAGCAATGGTCATACAGGTCAACTTGCAGCATGTTCTGTCCACTATATATGCGAAGAACGAATGAGGAATAATGTTTACCGAGGTAACGTTAGGCTACTGTCTCAAATACGTTTTCACATTGCCATAATAGGCGTGCTAATGTTGTTTTCCTCAGCGTCTCAGCATAATGACAGAGAAACGGGCTCTGATAATGCATTACTAATGTTAGCAATGACGACTCGCCGTTTTTATCTACCAAACAATTCCTTAACATTACCTTTTCAATTCAATGACCCACCTCCTCCATCTGCGCTAACCTAACGTTACTTTGCACGAGCATAACTTTGTTCGTCTGTCATGAATATTTGATATGTCCATTTACATTAAGTACAAGTTAGCCAAACATAGATGAACCTTACCTGTCCAGGAGAAAATTAGCAACATTGGCATCAGTCTTCAAATTATTCTCCGTTCCCTTTCGTTCAGTCACTACGATGTACGTTAGTGACTAACGAATGGGGGGGTTTCGCTTAGAAGCCAATTATCTCCGAGAATTCAACAGCGCCCAATGGCAGTGCCAATGCCATGGGCATGCGGAATTTGCATGCGTAACTCCGCCCCACCTCGTGGGTATATAAGGAAGTACGCTGGCAACATCGCATTATGTTTCTACTTTGGAGCCAAGAGTATCTCTTCACTCCTTCAAGCCTGAATTCTGAAGTCTTCTCTTCAGTCTTCGAGACCAGCGGTTCTCCAGGGTGTTGGTGTGACGGCGCGTTCCAGCGATCTCATGCTGCCTGCCTGCTGATCTGTGCAGTGATCTGCAACAGCTGTGTGTGTGTTTCCCTGGGCGCTTCGGCACTCTGCAGAGCTTTCCTCTCACAAAAAGAGCTTGCGCGTGGCACGTCTTTTTCAAGACGGTTCGCCCGTGCACTTCCGGGTGCGATCGATCTCCATTGCTGTCTATGGGCACATTCACTGCTCGATGTGTTTGGGCTTCAGCACGTTCGGGCAGTGTTTGTGGATGCGTCATGTTCCCACTGCGGGAACGTGACCATCGCGATGTCGCGGTCGAGACTCAGTGATCTCCGTGAGGAGAGAGAGTCCCCTCTGCCACACCCCAATCTACCGTCTCCCAGAGAGGTGGTACTTTGGCTGGTGGCCAGGGTGACCTGAGTGCGGTGCTGTGGTATTAAGAACCCCGACGATCATTCCTCGGGCCACGCCCCCTCTCGCACATTGCTTAAACCCGCGAGTGTGGACTGAAACAGCGGCCCGTCTCTGACGCCTCGTTCGTTTCGTTCACGCTCCAGATAGCAGTGAGATATCGATCGCCGCATCCCAAGGTGGGCTGGAGTCCTTTGGGGATGACGATTAGGTTGTGCTCCGCCTCCGGGTGTGTCAGCGCTGCCTGATCCGACCTAAGGTTGACAGCCATGTTATCTCGGGCAGCCGCGAGTCTCGTGCTGGTGTGGAACTCCGCCCAGTCGCGAGTGCTCGTGGTTGCGCGATTGGTTTTTGGGGGCGGCACCCGACAGCTGTTGGGCCCCGCCCCCAATGCCTTTCGCTCCCGAGGTGCATGAGGAGATCACGCGGTCCTGGAAGTCCCCGTGCTTCCCGCGATCGTTTGGTGGCCTCCTCCGCCTTCTCTGCCCTTGATGGGGCCGCGGCCTAAGGGTACACTGGGGCCCCCTCACCCCCACTGTTGAACTCTCTGTTGCGTACTACGGTGTCCACAGAGGGCTTGACGTGGCGTGGTGTGGCTGTCCTAAGCACCCTCCCAAAGCCTGTGGGCTCGTCTACTTTGGTGGCGTGGTCCTGCAGAGCTACGGGCAGGCCGCCGCCCCTTTGCACATGCACAAGGGTGGAGCCGACCCAGGGCTCTTCAATGAGCTGCGTGCCGCAACTGATCCCGCCCCCGGGCGGTGAAGGTGGCCACACGCTCCCTGGGTCGGGCGATGTCCACAGCTGTGGTCCGGGAGAACACCTGGCCTTACCTGGTGATGTGGAGGACGTTGAGCGGGCCCGCCTCCTCAACTCACCCATATCCCAGGCTGGCCTCTTCGGTGGCGCGGCTGAGAACTGCGCCCAACGGTTCTCGGCCGTTCCAGAGCAGACTGAGGCTGTAACACGTACTGCCCCGGCGGCCAGCTGCTGCACCCAGCCGCCGGCTCAGTCGCCTCGGTCTGCTCGCCACCGAGGGCGCCCTCCCTCCTCCCGCTCGGCCCCAGCAGCAGCCTTCACCTGGGTGGAGGGCCGGGGGAAAAATCCTTCTGCTGCTGGCCCCCGGGCTAGCAGCACTTGGGAAGAACTCATGTCCCTGTCTCTGAGGACCCAGAGACCGGTGATGACAGTGCGCGCCACCCACGGGTCCCGCCACTCGCATCCCTCTCTGTCGCCAGCCTCCTGGCAGAGCAGACCCCAGTGGAACGTGCGTCCTTCCCTGGTCTCCTCTGTCAGGACGCAGCAGTCAACCGTGCCCCCGCACCGGGACGCCCCTCAGCCTCCCATGTCCGGGACGGTGACGCTGCATCGCTGCAAGCCCACACCGGGTACGTCTGTACTCCGTATGACCCCGCTGGTACAGTTTCTGGGAGTCTGGCTTCAGCTTCCAGGGCTGTCCCGCTGGGTCGCGCGGATACGCGATTCAGTTCGCGCAGGTTCCTCCCTGCTTCCGGGGAGTCCGTTCCACTATGATCGGAGCCAATGCCCCCGTCATGCGAGCGGAAATTGCCACCCTACTGGCGAAGGGTGCGATCGAACCTGTCCCTCCAGCCGAGATGAATTCCGGGTTTTACAGCCCGTACTTCATTGTACCCAAAAAGACCGGTGGGCTACGACCGATCCTGGACCTGCGCGTCTTGAACCGTTACCTTCATCGGTTTCCGTTCAGATGTTGACAGCGAAACGCCTTTCGAATGCGTTCGTCCAGACGATTGGTTTGCAGCGATCGACCTGAAGGACGCCTACTTCCATGTCTCCATTCTACCTCGACACAGACCGTTCCTACGGTTTGCTTTCGAGGGGCGGGCATATCAGTACGCAGTTCTACCATTCGGGCTATCTCTGTCCCCTCGCGTCTTTACGAAGATTGCCGAGGCAGCCCTTGCGCCCCTTCGGCAGCACGGGGTTCGCATCGTGAACTTCCTCGACGACTGGCTCATACTGGGTCACTCTCGAGAGCAGGTTTTGCGGACACAGAGATTTGGTGCTCCATCACCTAGCCCGTCTGGGCCTTCGGGTCAACTGGGAGAAGAGCAAACTTTGCCCCGCGCAGAGGATCTCTTTTCTCGGTATGGATATCGACTCGGTCTCCATGTGCGCGCAGCTTTCGAGCGAGCGCGCGCAGTCTCTGCTGACTTCCCTTCGTCAAATCGAGGGCAAGAGTGCGGTTCCACTGAAACTATTTCAGAGGCTCCTGGGGCATATGGCATCTGCAGCCGCGGTGACGCCGCTCGGATTGCTTCATATGAGACCGCTTCAGCACTGGCTACGCGATCGAGTCCCGAGATGGGCATGGTGGTCTGGCACGCTCCGGGTACAAGTGACTCGGGCCTGCTTACAGACACTCACCCCGTGGTCGAACCTCAGCTTTCTACGGACCGGAGTGTCCTTAGAACGAGTTTCCAGGCATGTTGTTGTATCAACAGATGCATCATCCACGGGCTGGGGTGCCATGTGCAATGGACAAGCAGCCGCGGGCTCCTGGATAGGACCACTGCGCCTTCTGCATGTCAATTGCCTCGAGTTACTGGCAGTACGGTTCGCCCTGCACCGCTTCCGAGCGTTGCTGAGGGGTCATAATGTACTAGTCAGGACAGACAACACGGCCATAGTAGCGTACATCAACCACCAGGGCGGTCTACGCTCCCGCCGTATGTCTCAACTCGCCCGCCATCTCGTTTTGTGGAGTCAGAAGCGCCTGAGGTCCCTTCGTGCTGTCCACATCCCGGGAGACCTGAACCGTGCAGCCGACGAGCTCTCACGGATTCAGCCTCTCCCCGGAGAGTGGAGACTCCACCCCCAGACGGTCCAGCTGATATGGGAACGGTTCGGCGACGCACAGGTAGATCTGTTTGCCTCCCAGGACTCTTCCCATTGCTCCCTGTATTATTCCCTGACCAAGGGCACCCTTGGCACGGATGCACTGGCGCACAGCTGGCCGCCAGGGCTACGCAAGTATGCGTTTCCCCCAGTGAGCCTCCTTGCACGGGTACTGTGCAAGATCAGGGAGGACAAGGAGCAGGTCATGTTGGTCGCCCCGTATTGGCACGGCCAGACCTGGTTCTCAGAACTTCTACTCCTTGCGACAGCCCCTCCCTGGCCTATTCCTCTGAGACCGGATCCTCACTCAGAGACGGGGCACCTTTTGGCACCCGCGTCCAGCGTTCTGGAAGCTCCACGTGTGGCTTCTGGACGGGACGCGGCAGGTTTGAGTAGTCTTCCACCTGCGGTGGTCGCTACCATCACTTCCGCTAGAGCTGAGTCTACGCGACGTCTCTATGCGTTGAAGTGGAACCTCTTCGTCACATGGTGTTCTTCCCGCCAAGAAGACCCCTGGAAATGCCCGATCGGGTCCGTGCTATCGTTTCTCCAGGAGGGGGTGGAGCGAAGGCTGTCTCCTTCCACCCTTAAAGTGTATGTGGCCGCAATATCTGCCTACCACGATCTCCTGGGAGAAAAAAAGGTAAGTCAGCACGACCTGATCATCAGGTTCCTGAGGGGGGCGAGGAGACTGAATCCTCCTCGCTCTCCTCTCGTTCCCTCTTGGGACCTCTCAGTAGTCTTAAGTGCTCTGCAGAGGCCTCCCTTTGAGCCTTTGCGGTCGGCTGAGATTAAGTTCTTGTCTATGAAGACGGCTCTGCTGACCGCATTGGCCTCGCTTAAGAGGGTCGGGGACCTGCAAGCATTTTCGGTTGACGAAGCGTGCCTTGAGTTCGGGCCGGCTAACTCTCACGTGATCCTGAGACCCCGGCCCGGATATGTGCCCAAGGTTCCCACCACTCCGTTCCGAGATCAGGTGGTGAACCTGCAAGCGCTGCCTTTGGAGGAGGCAGACCCAGCCTTGGCATTGCTCTGTCCAGTACGCGCTCTCCGCGCTTATGTAGACAGTACGCGATGTTTCAGGACCTCAGACCAGCTCTTTGTCTGTTATGGTGGAGAGCGGAAGGGAAGTGCTCTCTCAAAGCAGAGGTTGTCTCACTGGATAGTGGACACCATTGTTTTGGCTTACCAGCAGCAAGGTCGACCATGTCCCCTTGGTGTGAGGGCACACTCCACCCGGAGTGTGGCCTCCTCTTGGGCTCTAGCGCATGGCGCCTCGCTAACAGACATCTGCAGAGCTGCAGGCTGGGCGACACCTAACACATTCGCCAGATTCTACAATCTCCGAATGGAGCCAGTGTCCAACTATGTACTCGCCCCTACGGGTGGCCGGTAATGGGCCAGGCTCAGGTGTCTTCGCTTGCTCGCCATTCCACTCCAAGGACTGGATACGTGCGATATTTTCCCTCAGGTGAGTTCCCCGAGAGCCCTGAGCTCCTCCAGCACTGCTTACGCCCACATCAGTTCTGTCTGCCCTTTCGAGCCCAGACCCTCATGTCCGGCCAGGTGCTCCGTGTGCATGGTTCCCCTCCGGCGACCCCCACACGAGTATTTCCACCGTAAGCCTCCTCAGCGAGCAGGTGTCTTTCCCTTGGCAAGTCCCTGCCACCCCTAGGGTTAAAAATCCACCTTCGGCTGGTACCCTAGAGATCTTCCATATGCAGCCCTTAGCGGGTCATATGTGTATTCTCTAAGTCCTCCCCACGGGTAGGCATCTTGGCATTCCCTAACTGCGATATGCTTCCCAGTGTACCTTGGTAATCCTGTGATAAGTGGGAGTCCTTCGTCCGTACTAGTCTTACGACAGGGTACTCACACTTACGCAGGGCGCTGGATGACAGCTGAGTGGCGTTGTTGTATTGGAACCCCCATTCGTTAGTCACTAACGTACGTCGTAGTGACTGAACGAAAGGGAACGTCTCAGTTACATATGTAACCCTCGTTCCCTGAGGAGGGAACGGAGACGTACGTTTCCTTTGCCACGTCAGCTGTGCTGCCTGGAACGCGGAGTTCAGTCTTGGCTCCTGCAGCAGTAACATAATGCGATGTTGCCAGCGTACTTCCTTATATACCCACGAGGTGGGGCGGAGTTACGCATGCAAATTCCGCATGCCCATGGCATTGGCACTGCCATTGGGCGCTGTTGAATTCTCGGAGATAATTGGCTTCTAAGCGAAACCCCACCATTCGTTAGTCACTAACGTACGTCTCCGTTCCCTCCTCAGGGAACGAGGGTTACATACGTAACCGAGACGTTTTCAGCCGTCTCCATCTTTCAAAGGCATCTCTTATACAAATCCTTGTTTTATCTCGGACACTGTCACAACGTTTTTCTGATTCATAATGAGGTTGTTTAGGTTTCGTAAAGTTAGACATTGTTTATCCAAAAAAGTTTGTAGCTGCAGCTGTGGTAACTAGAGCAGAGCTGGCAACCCGAATGCAGAAACACTACGGACTTCGTGATTGGTAGACAGGTGGAGGGTGGCGCTTCAGGCATGACACAACATGTCAACATCAACATCAGTTGAGGGCTGCAACTTCACTTTTAAAATGACAATATCTTGGCCTGACAACTGTTGTCAGTGATATAAGTATTTGAAATTAACATGATTTCTTAATGTCTAGTGACATATCAGGGCCATTTTATGATTAATTGAAATACATTTCTTACATACAGTTCCTTTAAGTATGAAATTGAATGAATAAATGTAAAAATAAAACACTAGACTTCACTATAAAATATACATTGATTCTTATTAAAGCTACTGTATTAAAGTTTTTCAGTCAAGAGCAGAGAGTGATTATCTTTTTGTCTTTTGTTGTTGTATTAACATTAAAGGGATAGTTAACTCAAAAATGAAAATTCTGTCATCGAGAAATGAATACAGGTTTGGAACAATATTGTCCCTTTAAGACCTGCGTGCATCTAATACAGACACACGCCGATTTTACTTTCACTTTAGACATAACCGACTGTGTTTATGTTAACCTTGTGTGTATTTGACAGTATTAGCGCAGTAAGACGACTACTTAGTCCAGTAATCACGTGTTTGACAGGCGTTTAGTGCACGCACTTGGAAAAGTGAGTTTTAAAACCGCGCATAAGCACGCGAATGAAATGTTTAACCGGCAAGAATTTAAAACGCATGCAAATAATGAACTTTCTTGATTGTGAATAACTATAGTGTCCCGTGAATATAACTCTACCACTAACGTGTGATGTGAATGTATGTCGCGTTGTTCAGTATTGGGATGAAGGCAAATGATAGAATGTGTAGAAAAATAATTAATTAAATGCAAAACGCAATTCACAAGCGCGTATTGAACCGTGAAGGTCGTACCGAACAGTTACATATTATATTGAGAATTGTGGCATCCCTAATATATATATATATATATATACATTATTTGATACAAGAGATATATAATAGAATAATATATAATCAAATAATTATCTAAGATTGATATATCATAATTTTACATTAGTTATCATCTTATTACAGGTTTTATAATCATTAACAATGACTAAAAAGTTATTTATAAAAAAATTTATAAATTAATAATATTCTATAAATGTTTAATATTATATTTGTGCTGGCCAAATTAACGCGTTAACGCGGGCGATAAATTTTTAAATATTTAACGCAAATAACGCAGGGTCCGTTTTTATATCCATTTTATATCGATTTTGTTACATGATCACGCTCCTATTCATGTAAATGCTTCCAAGCGCGACAAGACACAAGAGAACGCGCTGTATGTCAATGTCCTGTCTGTGTGTGTGTGTCTCATGTCAGCTAAGTTAATCGAGGAACACTCTGACACACACACACACACACTCGATGCAAAGACAGAATCGCGTCTGTCTCCTGCTCACATCGAGTTCTCTTTTGCTCTTGAACAAGCAATAACAGCAACACAGAATTTTGAGTATTCTCATATTAGGAGTCTTAAATGAGTTAAATAACGTCTTAAATGAACTTAAAGAGTTGTGAGGAGATGAGATGCACGGGACAGCGCGTGAGATCCGCGTCATGTTCGTCAGCGGCTGTTCTTAAAGTGACAGGAGCACTGATGATGCCTGTCATTAATGTTCATCACAGAACAACGGGAACAGAGAAAATTGTAGCTTTAATGATGATTAATCTATATTTCACTTATTATTTATGCAGTTAAGAAAGGTTTTTGATAACTATTACATTTCTGTATATGTCTATCAGGGAAGGCCACAGGTAAAAATAACATTTATTATAATGGGTTTATGTAAAGATTGTTTTAGGTTCACTTAAATTAAAAGTTGTGTTTTTTAAAGCCTAATAAATGTTGAAATTGGGAGCTTTCAGTTATACTGTAATGTAACGTCATTAATGTTTCATAGAGACATCAGTGATATTGGCCTTCATTCATAAAAAGATGCCATTATAACACATATTTAAAATATGCTGTCTTTAAATTGTTTATACATTAATTTGGAGAGTAACAGAAATTATTACAATATCAAAATATTAAAAACGTAAAATATTAAAAACTTGCGATTAATTACAGAAAATAATCGGATTAATAAGTAAAAAATATTTAATCGATTCCCAGCACTATATTATATATAATATGTTGCCTTCTAAAATACATTGTTTTGGCCAAACACTATATGTATAATTCGGGGAGAAGACATTTATATTTTTTAAATAATGAAAAATATCGATAATTATGATACAAATTAAAAATGGCATTTTTTTTGTCACCTATGCAGGCTGTAATCGTGACATCAGATCCTCTGGTGTGGATCTACAGTATTAAATAGCTCATTCTTGGCAGGTGCACATGTGACTCACTCACCTGTGACGGCTGCTTCTTCTTCTGCAGGTAAAACGCCTCCAGCTTTGGGACAGGTGTGACTTGAACCTGAACCCTGTCACGGACTCCCAACCATCGGCTGAGCGGCAGCGCCACAACCCTACGAGACACACATACAATGGCTTTTGTTAAGAGTGACGAGAGCAAACGTGACTAAACGCGCTGGCACTCAACTGACACCTTCACCTGTCTCGCCTTGACGCTTCGGTCCAAAGCGGTTACACTTTTGACAGCTAATGCAGAAACAGCTGTCGGTTTAACCTGGAGACAGTCTCGCCCTTTCTACAGGTCCAAGCTTGAGCCGCTCATCCAGACATACTGGCAAACCAACTCGACAACTCTAGAAGTGTGAATGTAACTGTCAAGAGCGAGTCCAGGTGATACTTCACCTCATAACTGAAGGAAATCAATCAGAAATTGACTTTTGCATATTTTGTCTGCGGCAACCTCCCGCGGTCTCTCTCTTGAATCCAACACGGAAGTGACTTAAACTCAATTCATCGACTGGCCGCTAGAGACCGGCTCCAGAAGGGAGTCAGATCTGTATCTCTCTCATGTTAAAATGGCCAACTTTACAGCAGAAAAACAAGCCTGGGACAAAAAGTGGTTTTGGTCTATTCAGCTAATTTTGCCCTTCATGACAACTGTAAGGGGGGTGAATTTTTTATATCTCATCCGTTTAAATTATATGAAGCCGTAAAGTCCTGCATAATTAAGGGCGTGGCCACTTGAGTGACAGGTGGATTGCTGCTATGGTTGAGCTAGGTGGGCGTGGTTTCAGCAAAAAGGCACCTCAGCTCCACCCACGTCCCGCCCTCTTTGCCCATTTTCAGTTACCCGGCGGTGACGCACTGCCAAGATGACGACGGCCGGCTTCTACGAAATCAATAATTATTTGAGATTTATTCTATATTAATAACGTAGCTTCGTTGTGTTATTTCAAAAACAACAACAAAAGCTGTCCCTATACGGCCAAAATAATCGATTCATGTTAGCAAGGAATGATGTAATATTTACATTTACGCGATTATAATTATAATTTGACGACGGCTGGCTCGGCTGACTTTAGGAAACCCACGGGTGACGTCACGGACTCTGTGTCCATATTTTTTTTGCAGTCTTTGCAGTCAGTTTTGACCAGCAACATTGTAATGATATGCATAATGCTGGGAAGCCCCGCCCATTTGGCGGGTTGAAAATATTGATTCTCATAAATTTGCATTTAACATTAAATATCTTCTGATTAGATTCTCATTACTTTAATGTAAAACATGTTTTTTTGGGGTGTCTATACAGTACTATTTTATAATAATTATAGCTTAGTAAAATATATATACAGTATATATATATTTTGCATTATTAAGTATTTGGTGGGAATACATACATTTTCATATATATATATATATATATATATATATATATATATATATACTCACCTAAAGGATTATTAGGAACACCATACTAATACTGTGTTTGACCCCCTTTCGCCTTCAGAACTGCCTTAATTCTACGTGGCATTGATTCAACAAGGTGCTGAAAGCATTCTTTAGAAATGTTGGCCCATATTGATAGGAGAGCATCTTGCAGTTGATGGAGATTTGTGGGATGCACATCCAGGGCACGAAGCTCCCGTTCCACCACATCCCAAAGATGCTCTATTGGGTTGAGATCTGGAGACTGTGGCGGCCATTTTAGTCCAGTGAACTCATTGTCATGCTCAAGAAACCAGTTTGAAATGATTGGAGCTTTGTGACGGTGCATTATCCTGCTGGAAGTAGCTATCAGAGGATGGGGACATGGTGGTCATAAAGGGATGGACATGGTCAGACACAATGCTCAGGTAGGCCGTGGCATTTAAACGATGCCCAATTGGCACTAAGGGGCCTAAAGTGTGCCAAGAAAACATCCCCCACACCATTACACCACCACCACCAGCCTGCACAGTGGTAACAAGGCATGATGGATCCATGTTCTCATTCTGTTTACGCCAAATTCTGACTCTACCATCTGAATGTCTCAACAGAAATCCAGACTCATCAGACCAGGCAACATTTTTCCAGTCTTCAACTGTCCCATTTTGGTGAGCTTGTGCAAATTGTAGCCTCTTTTTCCTATTTGTAGTGGAGATGAGTGGTACCCGGTGGGGTCTTCTGCTGTTGTAGCCCATCCGTCTCAAGGTTGTGTGTGTTGTGGCTTCACAAATGCTTTGCTGCAGACCTCGGTTGTAACGAGTGGTTATTTCAGTCAAAGTTGCTCTTCTATCAGCTTGAATCAGTCGGCCCATTCTCCTCTGACCTCTAGCATCAACAAGGCATTTTCTCCCACAGGACTGCCGCATACTGGATGTTTTTCCCTTTTCACACCATTCTTTGTAAACCCTAGAAATGGTTGGGCGTGAAAATCCCAGTAACTGAGCAGATTGTGAAATACTCAGACCGGCCCGTCTGGCACCAACAACCATGCCACGCTCAAAATTGCTTAAATCCCTTTCTTTCCCATTCTGACATTCAGTTTGGAGTTCAGGAGATTGTCTTGACCAGGACCACACCCCTAAATGCATTGAAGCAACTGCCATGTGATTGGTTGATTAGATAATTACATTAATGAGAAATTGAACAGGTGTTCCTAATAATCCTTTAGGTGAGTGTATATATTAAATTGTTAAAACAAATTCTTGCAGTATATAATTTCTTACACTTTTCATATGATTTTAATTTTGAAACTGAATATTTATCTTTGAGATTTACCCATAAAAAGTAAAACCAGAATAAACTGACTTTTCTAAAAACCAGGCGCGTTAAGTTTCCAGAAAAATTCGACACTATCCAGTCGTAAACAGTGTAAAAATAGCAGCCTACACTGCATGAGTGGAAATATTGACATCAAAACCCTGTGAAAACACTACCCCACTTTCATTCTGTCAGAACTGACACACTGATATCCTTATTAAACGACAAAATGTTGAATAAAACATCTTTGCTAAAGTTAGAGACCATCCTAATATCGCACTGTTGAGAAACCCCACAGGAGAAACCAAACCATGCATTAGTTACTCAATACACTAGTGTTTACAGTAAAGTATACGCCAATGCCGGGAACACACGCTACCCTCCATCCTGAAGGACAATCATTTGTGCCTTTTTAGACAATGTTCCGCATTAATGTAGTAATACATTCAAACATAATTCGATGAAAACACAATATTGATATCGACCTTTCAAAAACAAAACGCAGGGCGATGAAACCCAAGGCCAAGGGCAGGGAGATGAGCAGGTCACTGGGTAAGGGATGCCGACTTCCGTCCGACGTCCCCTCTGCGATATCTTTCCATGTGACGCCCGGAGGAAGCCAGAAGTCCTGCCGCCAAATCCAATGGTTTACAAGTTCCTCTAGCCTATTCACAGAATAAAGAGAAAGTCATAAAAGGCTGCTAACTTAATACAGCAGATAAAACAACTACTGATGATGACGCAGATAATTCAGCCAAGAGTAGCTGGAACAATATCATTCAACTCTATATAATAATTAATAATGACAGAATTGTTATTTTTGGATGAACTAGTGCTTTAAAATAATTTTGAGCGGTTGCTATGTGATGAATACACCACTCTGACAGCTGAGTTTAGATAAAATAGTTCATATGAAGAGAAACTTATTTTATACACTTTATTTTATGCCCGCGGGGGGTTTAAACGGCCCCCGTGACGTCATGACTCCACAGCGATTATCCGATCTTCAAGCCGAATATTTACTAAATCACAAAATATGACACATAGTAATCGTAAAAAATGTAAACAAATCTGCTGGGTTTTTAATCTAAAAAAAGACTTAGAAAAATGATTTGAGATGTATTATTAATAGCGTGCTTCGTTGTGTTATTTAAAAAACTAAAACAACAACAAAAGCTGTCCCTGTACGCCCAAAATAATCGATTCATATTCGCAAGGAATGACGTAATATTTACATTTACGCGATTATAATTAAAAAGGCATTACCTGTCCATGCTTCAAGGATGTAGAGGCAATGGTAGATATTGATTAAAAGCAGCACACTATGCCTCTTCAAAGCGTCTTTACTGTATTTTATTCCCGTTCTTCGACAGCGTCCAGCATCATGAAAATAAAAACAATCCCTCGCGCAGATTCTTCCGGCGAATATTCATTCGTAGGAATGCGCGCGACCCTGTCGACGACATCAACTCTCATCCACCACATCGACCTCTGTTTTTGAGTCTTTCAGGAGCTTCCAAGAATAAAACTGGCCCTGCACTCTTCAAATTATCCCAGAGTCGCGAGAATTGATGAAAACGCCAGAGAAACGGGAGATTCCAGCCGCATCTCCTCCGTGTTTCTCTCCATCAGGGAGGAAACATCATCATCATGCTGTAAGGTGCTTTCTTTCCACAAACACCAGTACAGACGCCCCCTGCCGACCATTAGACGAACATCCAATGATATCTGTCCATCTTTGTAACGTGTGTTGACTGTGAGAATATTCTTAAAATGGTTCAAAAGTCTCAATGGCACAGATTATTTTCCCTTTCCCGTTTCTGCCAAGAAAACGACTGACAGGTGTTTAGAAGCCCTGCCAACTTACAGAGGAATGTCCTGTCCGTCTCGCTTCTTACAATCAATCTACTGTCTGTTTTCATATCAGTGGGGATTTCAAAAGGAGGAAAACAACGTTATGTTTATTAATTGTTGAAACATATCTTAATTATTTCAGCATATTGTCAACAGCACACACATCTGTTCCATCTAATGACAGTCCTGTGAAATGCATTGCATTTGCTTTGTTTGGCTTTAAATGTGCATGTTTTCCCAGACTGCAGAGCATTAAAATATGGCTAAAAGCCAATGTAAGCATCAAAAATATTGAGGACGGCTTTAATGTATTCACTGAATGAGTTTCCATAATGCCAGCCGTATTAGGCTTCATAATGCAAATCACTGCACATTCTCTCTGCTTTTCTAAACTGATTAAATATCTTCAATTTACTTTATCAATACAATATAAATATGAACCAGCCAAAACTCTCCAGCAACTGCCTGGCAACCAGTCAAACACTTTAGCAACTGCCTAGCAACAAGCCAAAACACTCTAGCAACAAGACGAAACACTCTAGCAACTGCATAGCAACAAGCCAAAACACTCTAGCAACTGCCTAACAACAAGCCAAAACACTCTAGAAACAGCCTAGCAACAAGCCAAAACACCCAAGTAACTGCCTGGCAACCAGTCAAACACTCTAGCAACTTCATAGCAACAAGCCAAAACACTGTAGCAACTGCCTGGCAACCAGTCAAACACTCTAGCAACTGCATAGCAACAAGCTAAAACACTCTAGCAACTGCGGATAACAACCCAAAACACTCTAGCAACTGCCTGGTAACCAGTCAAACACTCTAGCAACTGCCTAGCAAAAAGCCAAAACCCTCTAGCAACTGCCTGGTAACCAGTCAAACACTCTAGCAACTGCCTAGCAACAAGCCAAAACACTCTAGTAACTGCATAGCAACCAGCCAAAACACTCTAGCAACTGCCTAGCAACAAGCCAAAACACTCTAGCAACTGCCTAGCAACAAGCCAAAACACTCTAGTAACTGCATAGCAACCATCCAAAACACTCTAGCAACTGCCTAGCAACAAGCCAAAACTCTCTAGCAACTGCCAAGCAAAGAGCCAAAACACTCTAGCAGCTGCATAGTAACAAGCCAAAACACTCTAGCAACAACCTAGCAACCAGCCAAAACATCCTAGAAACCATCTAGAACAACTTTTCATGCAACTAGCCAAAACACTAGCAACCAGTCAAAACACTCTAGCAACAACCTAACAACCAGCCAAAACATCCTAGAAACCATCTAGAACAACTTTTCTAGCAACCAGCCAAAACCCTAGCAACCAGTCAAAACACTCTAGAAACTGCCTAGCAACCAGCCAAAACACTCTAGCAACAACCAAGCAACTAGTCAAAACACTCTAGCAACTGCCTAAAAACCAGTCAAAACACTCTAGCAACAACCTAGCAACCAGCCAAAACATCCTAGAAACCATCTAGAACAACTTTTCTAGCAACCAGCCAAAACATTAGCAACCAATCAAAACACTCTAGAAACTGCCTGGTAACCAGTCACACACTCTAGCAACTACCTAGCAACAAGCCAAAACACTCTAGTAACTGCATAGCAACCAGCCAAAACACTCTAGTAACTGCATAGCAACAAGCCAAAACACCCTGGCAACAACCTAGGAACAAGCCAAAACACTCTTAGCAATTGCCTAGCAACCACTCAAAACACAACAATTGAATTGAACACCCTAGCAACTGCACAGATATACGACACAGTCTCAAAGCCCCCTCAGGTGAGTATATTCTTGCAGAGCATACGCTGCAGTTCTGCATACGGTGGAAACAATGTCTTACCCTTAAAAAAACTAAACGTTTGGCCACTTAGATTAATGGTAGGAAGCACAAGGGCCTTTTGTTTTTTCCCTTCTGCCCATTCCACCTCAGTTCAGCTCACGTGTCTGAGCCATAAATGAGAAAAAGCGTGTGAAAGAAGTCACGGGTACTATAAAGTAGGGAACTGGCCGAGTGCCAGGATGTGTTTGTGGGCAAACCTCTAATAATGCCAGCGATCCGACGGCCGAGGCCAAACCGCTCGGCTCTGAAGGCCAGCAACAACAGCACAAGGGCAGCATGGAATCCTACTAATTCTGCAGTGTGTAGTGTGTAGAGTATCCAGTTTTCTACATGGAAGATTATTTCCCACAATGCAATGCTTGCATGACATTTGACAAATGAAAGAATGTTGTTTCAGAATGTTCAGAGATCTTTCAAAGGTAACATTCTCGTAATGTTTGTCAGATGATAAAATGGAATGTTCCCTTAAATAAATAAGTAAAAAATAGAGTGCACTCATTCAATCCCATAATGCACCGTAATAACAAGTATACAACCAATGTACGCTCAACGGCTAGAGAATACCCATAATGCACTGTGAGAATCGTCTAAAGATGGCGCCCGCAGCTGAATCATCCATACATCCTTTATTTTTTCGGTAACACTTTACAATAAGGTTGTATTAATTATTAACATTAGTTATTGTATTAGTTAACATGAACTAACCATGAACAACACCTCTGTTCAGCATTAGTTAATCTTTGTTAACGTTAGTTCATAAAAATCCAGCTGTTCATGGTTTGTTCATGTTAGTTAACAGTGCATTTACTAATGTTACCAAGATTTTAATAATGCATTAGTAAATGTTGAAATTAACATTAACAAAGATAGATAAATGGTTTATAAGTGCAGTTCAGTATTAGTTCATGTTAACTAATGAACCTTATAGTAAAGTGTTACCATTTTTTCAAACCGCTGGTCCATCGTGGCTACAGCGTAATATTGAAACACTCTAGCAACAACCTAGAGACCAGTCAGAACACACTAGAAACAATCTAGAACAACATAGCTAGCAAGCAGCCAAAACACTCTGCCTAACAACCAGTCAAAACACTCTAGAAACTGCTTAGCAACCAGCCAAAACACTCAAGCAACTGCCTAACAACCAGTCAAAACACTCTAGCAACAACCTAGCAACCAGCCAAAACATCCTAGAAACCATCTAGAAAAACTTTTCTAGCAACTAGCCAAAACACTAGCAACCAGTCAAAACACTCTAGAAACTGCCTAGCAACCAGTCAAAACACTCCAGCAACAACCTAGCAACCAGCCTAAACATCATAGAAACCATCTAGAACAACTTTTCTAGCAATCAGCCAAAACACTAGCAACCAGTCAAAATATTCTAGAAACTGCCTAGCAACCAGCCAAAACACTCAAGCAACTGCCTAAGAAACCAGTCAAAAAACTCTAGCAACAACCTAGCAACCAGCCTAAACATCATAGAAACCATCTAGAACAACTTTTCTAGCAACCAGCCAAAACACTAGCAACCAGTCAAAACACTCTAGCAACAACCTAGCAACCAGCCAAAACATCCTAGAAACCATCTAGAACAACTTTTCTAGCAACTAGCCAAAACACTAGCAACCAGTCAAAACCCTCTAGAAACTGCCTAGCAACCAGCCAAAACACTCAAGCAACTGCCTAACAACCAGTCAAAACACTCTAGCAACAACCTAGCAACCAGCCAAAACATCCTAGAAACCATCTAGAACAACTTTTCTAGCAACCAGCCAAAACAACCAGTCAAAACACTCTTGAAACTGCCTAGCAACCAGTCAAAACACTCAAGCAAATGCCTAATAACAAGTCAAAACACTCTAGCAACAACCTAGTAACCAGCCAAAACATCCTAGAAACCATCTAGAACAACTTTTCTAACAACCAGCCAAAACACTAGCAACCAGTCAAAACACTCTAGAAACTGCCTAACAAGCAGTCAAATCAGTCCAGCAACAACCTAGCAACCAGCCTAAACATCATAGAAACCATCTAGAACAACTTTTCTAGCAACCAGCCAAAACACTAGCAACCAGTCAAAACACTCTAGCAACAACCTAGCAACCAGCCTCAACATCATAGAAACCCTCTAGAACAACTTTTCTAGCAACCAGCCAAAACACTAGTAACCAGTCAAAACACTCTAGAAACTGCCTAGCAACCAGCCAAAACACTCAAGCAACTACCTAACAACCAGTCAAAACACTCTAGCAACCAGCCAAAACATCATAGAAACCATCTAGACCAACTTTTCTAGCAACCAGCCAAAACACTAGTAACCAGTCAAAACACTCAAGAAACTGCCTAGCAACCAGCCAAAACACTCAAGCAACTGCCTAACAACCAGTAAAAACACTCTTGTAACAACCTAGCAACCAGCCAAAACAAACCGCTGGTCCATTGTGGCATCAGCCTTATATCATACAGGTATAAATTCCTTTTTAATTGATTACTACATTGTTTATTTAAGGTTTATACATCGTTTCCGTGACATATTCAAGATAAATCTTTCATTACTACTTCAAGCAGACTATATTAGTGGAGTAATGTAGGGAATAGTAGATGGGGCAAACTAGACATATTTATCTGGTTTATACTTTGCAGTAGAAATGGGAGGTCAAATCGAGAGCACTGCATTATGGGATGCAAGCATACAGAAAAATATACAGCAGGAATAGTATGAGTGAGCAAAGCCACCGCTGAATCTGTAATGGCTGCACGTCTGCTGTAGCTTCAGCAGAGGGCGCAATGCCACATTTGTCAAGTCACGTTTCTCTGTTGGCCGATGCAATCACAGCATGAGGGGTTTCTAAAGACATTGCTGTTTGGCTGTTTAGTTTATGATATTGGTGTATTACACAAAAATAAGCAATCTTTCGGTGGGGAGCCATGTGTTTCTGTAATGGCATGCAAAAGCAATGTCTCTGAATGTGAGATTTATTTGCTCAGTGAAAAACAAACGAGGAGACCTAAGGAGGTATATTTCATATTTTGGTCTTTTCTACATCATAATGAATTTAGACACAATCTAAACTGATATGACCCAGTCTGTCTTGAATAAAAGGTCTTTCAGACTGCTCCACCCTCTCACTTTCCATGCTGAGCCAATATTTCCATGTCTTATCCTCTCTGAGGAGCCAGCAAATGTCTTGTGGAGGTGTTGAAGCGAAACAGGGACAGGGAGGTGAAGTTCATGGTCCTTCTGTCCCAAAAATATACACATATAGAAATAATCTAATGTTCAGTGACAGTCAGTTAACACAGACATAAGTAGCTAAAAATGTTAAAGCAGCTTAGAAACACCCAGAACAACCTTGCAACTGCCTAGCAACCAGCCAGGGGACCCTAGAAACCACCTAGAACAACCTAGCAACCAGCCAAAGCACTTTAGCATTTGCCTAGCAACCAGTCAAAACAACCTATAAACCACCTAGAAAACCTAGCAAGCAACCAGCCAAAACACTCAAGCAACTGCTTAGCAACCAGTCAAAAAACTCTAGAAACTGCCTAGCAACAACCCAGAACATCTTAGAAACCATCTAGAACAACCTAGCAACCAGCCAAAGCACTTTAGCGTTTGCCTAGCAACCAGTCAAAACAACCTATAAACCACCAAGAAAACCTAGCAAGGAACCAGCCAAAACACTCGAGCAACTGCCTAGCAACAACCCAGAACAACTTAGAAACCATCTAGAACAACCTAGCAACCAGCCAAAGCAATTTATCGTTTGCCTAGCAACAACCCAGAAGATCTTAGAAACCATCTAGAACGACCTAGCAACCAGCCAAAACACTCTAGCGACTGCCTAGGAACTAATCAAGATACTATAGCAACTGCCTAACAACAAGTCAAAACACTCTAGCAACAACCTAGCAACCAGCCAAAACATCCTAGAAACCATCTAGAACAACGTTTCTAACAACAAGTCAAAACACTCTAGCAACATCCTAGCAACCAACCAAAACATCCTAGAAACCATCTAGAACAACTTTTCTAGGAACTAGCCAAAATACTAGCAACCAGTCAAAACACTCTAGAAACTGCCTAGCAACCAGCCAAAACACTCAAGCAACTGCCTAACAACCAGTAAAACACTCTAGCAACAACCTAGAAACCAGCCTAAACATCCTAGAAACTATCTAGAACAACTTTTCTAGCAACCAGCCAAAACACTAGCAACCAGTCAAAACACTCTAAAAACTGCCTAGCAACCAGCCAAAACACTCAAGCAACTGCCTAACAATCAGTAAAAACACTCTAGCAACAACCAAGCAACCAGCCTAAACATCATAGAAACCATCTAGAACAACTTTTCTAGCAACCAGCCAAAACACTCAAGAAACTGCCTAACAACCAGTCAAAATACTCTAGTAAAAGCCTACCAACCAGAGCACCCCAAAAAACAGCCAAAATACTCAACCGCCAGAAAGCATCCCATAAACCAGCCAAAACATCTAAGCCACACCCCTGCAACCCCCTAACAATGTCATAGCAAAAAGCCAAAAACATCCCTAACAACTTCCTAGCAACCACTCAGGAAACCATCTGGGTTTGAATGGGTAAAGCTGGTTTGTTGGATGGATTTTTTTGTTCAAAATGTATAATGAGTACATCATGAATCCATCTTCCAAAGTGTGTTTTTGTCTTCTTGTATCCTACAGAATGCCTATAATACGTGTTTATATACACACTGTAAAAAATTTCCCTGTAAAATAACAGTAAAGAGCTGGCAGCAGAGACGCCAGCAGTATACTGTAATTTTTACGGTAATCATACGTAAAATGACTTTACGGTAGTAGTCTGTAAACCAGGAAAACAGTATATTTCTGTATTTCTATATTTTACAGTAAAGAGCTGGCAGCAAAGACGCCAGCAATATACCGTAATTTTTACGGTAATCATACGTAAAATGACTTTACAGTAGTAGTCTGTAAACCAGAAATACAGTATATTTCTGTAGTCGCACTGTTAAATGATTTCACACTGTTCACAATGTAGTCGCACTGTTAAATGATTTAAATGCAGCATATTTCTGTGAGTATTTGGAAATTACAATAATATTGTTTAGGTTGTTACTTTAACTTCTCACAGTTTACTGTAGACAGGCACAGTAGATGTGCCTGTCTACAGTAATATGTGAGAAGGTCAATTTCCAAATAATTTCCAAATAATCAGAAATATGCTGCATTTTTTTTTTTTTTTACTGTATTAGAAATACAATAGATTTAACAGTTTCATATCATTCAATATTGATAGCAATTAACTTTATTATTCTTGGGGCTAATTGCTTAAGATATGCATTATTGTGAATATTATGCAAAATAAGGAATACAAACTTCAAAATCAAATACCTTTATTCCAAAGAGCAATGTCAATGTCAACATGAATACAAAAACAAAAAAAATAGAAGAAAATAAACATCAAAGAAGAGATTTCTAGTAGCAAACAGAAACAGCCTAGTGTCTGCTTTAGACTATGGCAATAAACTTAAAGGGATAGTTCACCCAAAAATGCAAAATTAGCCCATGATTTACTCACTCTCAAGTCATCCTAGGTGTATATGACATTTTTCTTTCAGATTCTTCATTTCATTTCATAATGCTTACGCTATGTCTGACGAACGTAACTGGTGTCAGATGTAGCGTAAGCATTTTGAATTGCGAGAGGCACAACACTTTTCCCATTAGTTGAAAAAACAGAAGACGATTGGCCGTAAGCTAGATAATTTACATTTATTTATAAAGTTTTAAATATGGATATTTTTCTTACACAAATGCATTGATTCACTTCAGAAGCCCTTTATTAACCCCCTGGAGCCGTGTGGAGCAGTTATATGACGAACAGATGCACTTTTATGGACTTAAAAAACAGAAAGATCACTGCCATTATAAAGCTTGGAAGAGCAGGACATGTTTAATATAACTCTGATTGTATTCGTCTGAAAGAAGAATGTCATATACACCTAGGATGACTTGAGGGTGAGTAAATCATGGGGTCACTTTCATTTTTGAGTGAACTAACCCTTTAAATTCTTAAATTGCTCATCAGAGACTGATCTTAACCCTAACCAAACGGGAAGGGTTGACTAGAAAGTTAAAAAGAAATTATTTAAGACATAAGTTTGAAGACTTTTAAGTCACTATTAAGACTATTTAAGGAACATTAAGACCTTTTTGATTATATGAGCAAGAACATTCAGCATACAAGCATCGTTGGCACGTTTTTCGGGAAAAAAAGCCCACAGGCTCATGTTTTTCCTCTTAAAGTAGTCCTGTGAGTTAGATTAAAAGTCAATTTAGAAGATTTTCATATGTAATTTCATATGTAATCTGCTATGTATTCTCTGCTGTCTGTAAAAACATACTTTCATTTAGCAGAATTGGCAACATTTGGAAAACAAACTTAAGAAGTACATTTTGAAAATGTGCATTAAGGCCATTTTGAAACTATTAAAGTACAGTAGAACATTTTGACAGTATGCATCAATAAAAACATTTAGGGTTCATTTCATTTTAGGTTACCTCTTCAAATTGTCCTGTGAGGTAGGCTTGTATTTTTACCTCTTAAAATAGTCCTTTGAGGTAGGTTTGTGTTTTTACATTATGGATCCAGGAGAGATGACCATCACTTTAGTAGCAGCTGTTCCTCTCTGCAGCATTACTCCAGTGTTGCCACTGTCAAACAACAAAAAACAATCATAATAATAAATAAACTATAACATCAGGAATGTACAGTATACACTCCAGGCTAATTCTTATAAAGTTAATAATACCAGTTCTTTTGTGGCTTAATTTGGCAATGCTAGACTGTCAAAACAAAGAGAGCGAGATTAAAGAGCTCACCGATCTCTATGAAGTTCCATTCAAAGTCAAAGAGATTGTTCAGTAGCATGGCGACGTGTATATTGACTGCAGAAGACTTCTTCAGGACGATCACACCTTTCTTCTTGGAGACAACCTTGCCCCTTTTGGCCTTTGTCCCTCTCGCTGGATTTATACCAATAAAGCGCCTGAAATCAAAATAGTCTAAGATCAGAGTGGGGTTGCAACAACATACTGTTTTGTGTACATTAAATTAAATGTCTTTTTTTGTCTTTCTTCATTGCACAAATAGAGTGGACTTGAATGACATATAGAAGTGACATCAAATAGAATTATAATAAAGCCTATAGTCCAACTAAATATCCTGTGTGTGTGTGTGTGTGTGTGTGCGTGCGTGCGTGCGTGTCTAGGTGTGTGTGTTGTGGCTTGAAATGTACAGTACTAATACCATTTTACACCAAAAAATACAAACATTTTAATTAATTTAATTTAGTTGTATATATCCATATAATTATGACAAGTAATGAAGGGGTTTTACCTCTGAATGAATTCCAAAGCACAGGCTGCCTGCGCATCTTGATACTGAAGGTTGAATATGTAGTGGCAGACACCTGTAGGGAACAAATACATTATGCTTACCATAATAAGATTTTAAGAAGAAAAATTATAAAAGGTCAATAAGTAAACACTAGGGGAGAGTAACCTAGAGGAGAATAGGCTTATGAAGTACCTACAGTCAAACTGCTAAATAGATTCGGCATTCAAAATTTAAAGGGTAACAATTTTATTTTTACAGATCTTGGGGAGTTCTACTGCAAATGTTACCAAAATTAAACAAAAAAACTACCCAAAAGTAATAATGTTTAGCTATTCAAATCTAAGCCTCACTGTTAAATGACATGTTCAAATCCCTAGCAAGACAAGCTCCTGAGCATCAGTTTGATATCAAACATTCTTGGCAATAGGAATAAGATTTTAATTACCGTTTAATTTGTAGATGCAAGACCCGATGGATGTTGATAAAGGACACTCAATGATGTGCAGCATGTCATCTAAATTGTGCGTCCTCTTCTGGAAAATCTCCTATCCAAATGATGGTTCCTGAAGTCCCTCCAGGAGTTAATGGCAATGGCAAAATTATTTCTGTATTTTTTAAAGAAAATTGACCAAAAGCAGTAGCCTCAATTTAAAAGACTAACGTTGTATCAAACATCTGACCGTGCTCCAAATTCCCCAGTGAACACTCAGTTTCCAAAAAATACTGTAGTGTCCTGTAATTTAAAACATCAGCATACTGTTTAGGGCCTCAGTCCTGTTGCTCCAAGTTAAGCAGCCCACAATGCATTGCTAACTACAGTACTAAACTGTTTAACATGAAAACAGTATTTTAATGTTGCAAATTGGCTGTAAATTTACAGCAATTGCTTACAGTGCAGACTATTTTAGAGTGAGCAGGAACCAACCGCTGCGGAGGAGTATCCCAGGACCTGATTGGCTCGTCATAAACAGAGAGAAGAAGCTCCACCTACAGTATTCTTCTGCAAGACACATGCAGTTCTATTCACTAACCACTAGAGCCAGAACTTACACAGTGTACCTTTAAGGTGAGTCACTGTATTGGAGGATAATATCTGTTTTCTTTCACCTTTCTCACTCTTTTCAGCGTGTTTATGGGTTTAATTACCAAGTAAACATTAGATTGAACCACATGCGTCATATTTACTGTTGCGGCATAATAAACTTTCTGGGGGTCGAACATTTGAAAGTGATTCTCACTCAGCTAATGTTTAGAAGCCCGTCCTGCTTCTAATTTACAACGAATGGTTGTAATTCTATTAAAAAACAAATACTTTGTTATTTGACTCGCTTTGAAATCACAGACAATAGAGATCTACATACCACACAGAAGAAAACAGGTCAAACATCACTCAGCGCCGGCGGCCATCTTGTTAACATCTTCGGGCAGCTTGTTTCTATGGGCAAATTAACATTTCAAATTAGCAATACAAGTGAACAACAACGCTATCATGAATTTGTAAAAAATGTAATTCTGTCAGCCAGAAATCCCAGCAATCCCAGCAACATGCTAAATCCACTCTAAACACCCCAGCAACCGCATAGCAACATGTTAAAACCACTCTAAACACCCCAGCAACCGCATAGCAACATGTTAAAACCACTCAAAACACCCCAGCAACTGTATAGCAACGTTCTAAATCCACTCTAAACACCCCAGCAACCGCATAGCAACATGTTAAAACCACTCTAAACACCCCAGCAACCGCATAGCAACATGCTAAATCCACTCTAAACACCCCAGCAACCGCATAGCAACGTGCTAAATCCACTCTAAACACCCCAGCAACCACATAGCAGCATGTTAAAATCACTCTAAACACCACTCTAACCACCCTAGCAACCACATAGCAACATGTTAAAACCACTTTTAACACTTCAGAAACCGCATAGTAACATGTTAAAGAATCTCTAAAAACTTAGCAACAGCATTGCAACATGTTAAAACCACTCTAAACACCTCAGCAACCACATAGCAACATGTTAAAACCACTCTAAACACCCAAGCAACTGCATAGTAACGTTCTAAATCCACTCTAAACACCCCAGCAACCGCATAGCAACATGTTAAAACCACTCTAAACACCCCAGCAACCGCATAGCAACGTGCTAAATCCACTCTAAACACCCCAGCAACTGCATAGCAACATGCTAAATCCACTCTAAACACCCCAGAAACCACATAGCAACATGTTAAAATCACTCTAAACAGCCCAGTAACCGCAAAGCAACGTGCTGAATCCACTCTAAACACCCCAGCAACCGCATAACAACGTTCTAAATCCACTCTAAACACTCCAGCAACCGCATAGCAACATGTTAAAACCACTCTAAACACCCCAACAACCGCATAGCAACGTGCTAAATCCACTCTAAACACTCCGGCAAATGCATAGCAACATGTTAAATCCACTCTAAACACCCCAGCAACCGCCTAGCGTGCTAAATCTACTCTAAACACTCCAGCAACCGCATAGCAACATGTTAAAACCACTCTAAAAACCCCAGCAACTGCATAGCAACATGTTAAAACCACCCTAGCAACCACATAGCAACATGTTAAAACCACTTTTAACACTTCAGAAACCGCATAGTAACATGTTAAAGAATCTCTAAAAACTTAGCAACAGCATAGCAACATGTTAAAACCACTCTAAACACCCCAGCAACCACATAGCAACATGTTAAAACCACTCTAAACACCCAAGCAACTGCATAGCAGCCTTCTAAATCCACTCTAAACACCCCAGCAACCGCATAGCAACATGTTAAAACCACTCTAAACACCCCAGCAACCGCATAGCAACTTGCTAAATCCACTCTAAACACACCAGCAAACGCATAGCAACGTGCTAAATCCACTCTAAACACCCCAGCAACCACATAGCAACATGTTAAAATCACTCTAAACACCCCAGTAACCGCATAGCAACGTGCTGAATCCACTCTAAACACCCCAGCAACCGCATAACAACGTTCTAAATCCACTCTAAACACTCCAGCAACCGCATAGCAACATGTAAAAACCACTCTAAACACCCCAGCAACCGCATAGCAACGTGCTAAATACACTCTAAATACTCCAGCAACCACAAAGCAACATGTTAAAACCACTCTAAACACCCCAGCAACCACATAGCAACATGTTAAAACCACTCTAAACACTCCAGCAACTGCATAGCAACGTGCTAAATCCACTCTAAACACCCCAGCAACCACATAGCAACATGTTAAAATCACTTTTAACACTTCAGAAACCGCATAGTAACATGTTAAAGAATCTCTAAAAACTTAGCAACAGCATAGCAACATGTTAAAACCACTCTAAACACCCCAGCAACCACATAGCAACATGTTAAAACCACTCTAAACACCCCAGCAACCGCATAGCAACGTGCTGAATCCACTCTAAACACCCCAGCAACCGCATAGCAACGTTCTAAATCCACTCTAAACACCCCAGCAACCGAATAGCAACATGTTAAAACCACTCTAATCCCCCCAGCAAAGGCATAGCAACGTTCTAAATCCACTCTAAACACCCCAGCAACCACATAGCAACGTGTTAAAACCACTCTAAACACCCCAGCAACCACATAGCAACGTGCTAAATCCACTCTAAACACCCCGGCAAATGCATAGCAACATGTTAAAACCACTCTAAACACCAGAGCAACCGCATAGCAACATGTTAAAACCCCTCTAACCACCCTAGCAACCACATAGCAACATGTTAAATCCACTCTAAACACCCCAGCAACTGCATAGCGTGCTAAATCTACTCTAAACACTCCAGCAACCGCATAGCAACATGTTAAAACAACTCTAAACACCCCAGCAACCGCATAGCAACATGTTAAAACAACTCTAAACACCCCAGCAACCGCATAGCAACATGTTAAAACCACTCTAACCACCCTAGCAACCACATAGTAACATGTTAAAACCACTTTTAACACTTCAGAAACCGCATAGTAACATGTTAAAGAATCTCTAAAAACTTAGCAACAGCATAGCAACATGTTAAAAGCACTCTAAACACCCCAGCAACCACATAGCAACATGTTAAAACCACTTTTAACACTTCAGAAACCGCATAGTAACATGTTAAAGAATCTCTAAAAACCTAGCAACAGCATAGCAACATGTTAAAAGCACTCTAAACACCCCAGCAACCACATAGCAGCATGTTAAACCCACTCTTAACAGCCCAGCAACCGCATAGCAACATGTTAAAACCACTCTAAACACACCAGCAACCGCATAGCAACATGTTAAACCCACTCTTAACACCCCAGCAACCGCATAGCAATATGTTAAACCCACTCTTAACACCCTAGCAACCGCATAGCAACATGTTAAAACCACTCTAAACACCCTAGCAACTATCAGTTAAATGTGACAATAAAATGATACAGAATTTTTTTTTAAAAACAACTTATAAACTGCATCTGAATTTTAGCTGTCCATTTGAAAAATTATAATTGTTTAAAAAAAAGTTTTTTTTTTATGTAATAAATTGAAAATGTATTCTGTCATTCAGAACCCCCCAGGACTGTTCAGACATGAAGTACTCAATTCAGACATGAGGTTTTGTCGTAAACGTTTAGTGGTTTGGTCATAGCATTTAACCATCAAAAGACCAGAGAGACGTAACAACATGCCGTTTCCCAAGTCTTTCATTGTCCTCAGATGATCTCAGGTCTTCTCTGCGTGAGATCATCGCTCGTTGTCATTTCATGAATGATTATCATTATCAAAGGCTGTTAATTCTGTTCCAACTGCATCATCTACAAGGACACACCGGCCTGAGGATAATAGCCACCATGTGTGGAAACACATTTGTGTTATGAGGATGATTGCAGTCATGCAGCTGCTTTCTGGCACACAAAGTCTTTTTTGGATTCAGTGTATTATTTCATCAATATAATGAATAAAGACACATTTATAGTAGTATTTAGCAGGTAAACAGTGTCAAGACAAAAGGGTTTTATATTTAAAGTACCCCATTATTAAAGTGTATAAAGTGCTGAGATTCAGATATGGTAACATAATATGGAAGTTTCACTTCCCACACATGCTGCAAGGAGTTGACCAATCACAACAGACCGGGCCATCTGACCAATCAGAGCAGAGTAGGCCAATCACAACAGACTGGACCATCTGACCAATCAGAGCAGAGTAGGCCAATCACAACAGACTGAGCCATCTGACCAATCAGAGCAGAGTAGGCCAATCACAACAGACTGAGCCATCTGACCAATCAGAGCAGAGTAGGCAAATCACAACAGACTGGGCCATCTGACCAATCAGAGCAGAGTAGGCCAATCACAACAGACTGGACCATCTGACCAATCAGAGCAGAGTAGGCCAATCACAACAGACTGAGCCATCTGACCAATCAGAGCAGAGTAGGCAAATCACAACAGACTGGGCCATCTGACCAATCAGAGCAGAGTAGGCAAATCACAACAGACTGAGCCATCTGACCAATCAGAGCAGGGTAGGCCAATCACAACAGACTGGGCCATCTGACCAATCAGAGCAGAGTAGGCCAATCACAACAGACTGAGCCATCTGACCAATCAGAGCAGAGTAGGCCAATCACAACAGACTGGGCCATCTGACCAATCAGAGCAGAGTAGGCCAATCACAACAGACTGAGCCATCTGACCAATCAGAGCAGAGTAGACCAATCACAACAGACTGAGCCATCTGACCAATCAGAGCAGAGTAGGCCAATCACAACAGACTGGGCCATCTGACCAATCAGAGCAGAGTAGGCCAATCACAACAGACTGAGCCATCTGACCAATCAGAGCAGAGTAGACCAATCACAACAGACTGAGCCATCTGACCAATCAGAGCAGAGTAGGCAAATCACAACAGACTGGGCCATCTGACCAATCAGAGCAGAGTAGGCCAATCACAACAGACTGGGCCATCTGACCAATCAGAGCAGAGTAGGCCAATCACAACAGACTGAGCCATCTGACCAATCAGAGCAGAGTAGGCCAATCACAACAGACTGAGCCATCTGACCAATCAGAGCAGAGTAGGCAAATCACAACAGACTGAGCCATCTGACCAATCAGAGCAGAGTAGGCCAATCACAACAGACTGGGCCATCTGACCAATCAGAGCAGAGTAGGCCAATCACAACAGACTGGGCCATCTGACCAATCAGAGCAGAGTAGGCAAATCACAACAGACTGAGCCATCTGACCAATCAGAGCAGAGTAGGCAAATCACAACAGACTGAGCCATCTGACCAATCAGAGCAGAGTAGGCCAATCACAACAGACTGAGCCATCTGACCAATCAGAGCAGAGTAGGCAAATCACAACAGACTGAGCCATCTGACCAATCAGAGCAGAGTAGGCCAATCACAACAGACTGGGCCATCTGACCAATCAGAGCAGAGTAGGCCAATCACAACAGACTGGGCCATCTGACCAATCAGAGCAGAGTAGACCAATCACAACAGACTGAGCCATCTGACCAATCAGAGCAGAGTAGGCAAATCACAACAGACTGAGCCATCTGACCAATCAGAGCAGAGTAGACCAATCACAACAGACTGAGCCATCTGACCAATCAGAGCAGAGTAGGCAAATCACAACAGACTGAGCCATCTGACCAATCAGAGCAGTGTAGGCCAATCACAACAGACTGAGCCATCTGACCAATCAGAGCAGAGTAGGCAAATCACAACAGACTGAGCCATCTGACCAATCAGAGCAGAGTAGGCCAATCACAACAGACTGGGCCATCTGACCAATCAGAGCAGTGTAGGCCAATCACAACAGACTGGGCCATCTGACCAATCAGAGCAGAGTAGACCAATCACAACAGACTGAGCCATCTGACCAATCAGAGCAGAGTAGACCAATCACAACAGACTGGGCCATCTGACCAATCAGAGCAGAGTTGACCAATCACAACAGACTGGGCCATCTGACCAATCAGAGCAGAGTAGGCCAATCACAACAGACTGAGCCATCTGACCAATCAGAGCAGAGTAGGCCAATCACAACAGACTGGGCCATCTGACCAATCAGAGCAGAGTAGGCTCTTGGAAAGGCGGAGTTTAGGGAGACTGAATCCTTTATTGACATGTTTCAGACAGAAAAGAGCTGGTGTTGCAATTTATGAGAAATGAGAAAATGAAAGTGTTTTTGACCTTTGATGCATGTAAACCTACAAAATGATTAACCTTTAAGAGAGCATAATAGGGGCCTTTTTAAATACGAATTAAATAACATTTAAGTAACAGAAACGAGTAACAACAGTAGTTACAACTTGCAAAAACTGCATTTTTGACAAAATCATAGTTGGAAAATTATAAACGGTAATTTTGACAGGCCATGATATTGGTATCTTATGTAAAATAAATACATGAATATATATATATATATACAGGTATATAAGTTTATATATACATTTATAAACTTTTTCACTAATTAACATCACTAAATCTTTATATTATTTGCAAATAATTAAAATAAAAATGTTAAAATAAATTAAAAAATGAAACATGTATTACAGTCGCACATGCTCTCTGCAGTTTTATTATGAGCCTCTAGGGGTCCTGTTTGGGAAAACCCTGCTGTGGTAAAAGAGAATATTCAGAAATAACATTTGATAGTTTACTGTGCCAGGTTCATTTGGTTGCCCTTGGCTTTCTGCAGGGGGTGGATCACCTCAGCTGTTATTGAAAGGTGCTAATCATTTCCTCATTAGCAGCCACACAAAATATTGAGATGCTGCCCTGCAACAAAAGGCCCAATTGACAACTCCCTAGCTCACAGGCAAACCTCAAATCAGCGGGACACAGCATCTATATCCTGCCCCATCTAATCTGCATCTCCCAGTCTTCGTTATGGGTTTTCAGAGATTTCTAGAACGTGCCTGGTCGCGGTCAGGAATTCACCTCACTTCACTGGAAATCTCATAAGGGCCGAGACTGAAATGAAGAGACGGGATGAGGCGAGGTTAGGTGATCACATTCCTGCCCAGCCATAAAACTAACCATGTATACTGAAGCTATTGAAGAAGGCACGTTCATTTTATGAACTTCATTTTACAATTTGTATATAGTTATCAGGCACAAGAATATGTTTTCATTTTGACATTAAGTCACAATTGAAGCAATATAATTGAGACAGAAAGCCAATAAGTCGCAATTGTGAGAAATAAAGTTGCAATGACGAGAAATAATCACAATGGTGAAATAAACATTTGCGTCAGAAAATAAGTCACAACTAAGAGAAATAAAGCGAGAGATTAGTTGCAAATTAGAAAGGAAGTCACAACTACGATAAATAAAAGTTGCAATTGTGAGAAATAAAGTCGAAATTTATGATCACACGGTGAGATAAAAAGCTGTACATTTGTGATATTAGGTCAATTGTTAGATAAAAAGTTGCAATTAGAAAATAAGCCACAACTGCAAGAAATAAAAGTTGTAATTATGAGAAATTATCACAGTGTTGAGATCAAAATTTGCATATTTAGGATACTAAGATAACAAGTAGCATTTCGAAAATAAGTCACAACTACAAGAAATAAAAGTTGCAATTATGCGAAATAATCACAATGGTGAGATAAAAATGTATATAAATATTATTTGGACAGATGGACAAATAGATAAGTCGCAATTGTGAAATTAAAAGTTGTAGTTACGAAAAAAGTCACAACTACTAGAAATAAAAGTTGCACTTAAGATATTTTAAGAGAAATAAAGTTGCAGTTAAGAAATAATAACAATGGTGAGATAAAATGTATGATATTAGGTCAATTGTGGATAATTGTTAGGAAATAAGCCACAACTACAAGAAATAAAAGTTGTAGTTATGAGAAATGATCGTAATGTTGAGATAAAAAGTTGCATATTTAAGATAAAAAAACAAAGTCACAACTACGAGAATTAAAAGTAGCAATTAAGTTTAATTAAGTTGCAATTTTGAGAAATAGATAAAAATGTATATTAATATTTGGACAGATGGACAAATAGATAGGTCACAATTGTGAAATTAAAAGTTGCAGTTACAAAAAATACAACTAAATAAAAGCAGCTATTGTGATATAAGTAGCAAATTAGACTACAGTCGCAACTACAAGAAATAAAAGTTGCAATTGTGAGAAATAAAGTTCAATTTACGAGAAATGGTCACAATGGTGAGATAAAAAGTTGCACTTTTATGATATTAAGTCACAATTTTGAGCTAGAAGTTGCAATTACAAAATGTCACAACTACAAGAAATAAAAGTCGCAATTGGGATAAATGAAGTAGCAAGTACGAGAAATAATCACAATGGCGAAATAAAAATTTGCAATCAGAAAATAAGTCACAACTAAAAGAAATAAAAGTCCCAATTGTGAGAAATAAAGCGAGAGATTAGTTGCACTTTTATGATATTAGGTCACAATTATGAGATAGAAGTTGCAATTACTAAATGTCACAACTACAGTAAATAAAAGTCGCAATTGTGAGAAATAAAGTTGCAATTACGAGAAATAGTCACAATGAACGATATGATAAAAAAGTTGCATATTTACTATATTAAGGCACAAATGTGAGATTAAAAGTTGCAATTACAAAATAAGTCACAACTACAAGAAATAAAAGTTGCAACACATTTTTATTTTGAGGTGGAAATCCATAGGATCACAATTAAAGTGACATTATTAAACTTTAAACAAATAAATTGATACAAAATGCATCTGAAACCACCTTATATATTATATCCTATATATGTTATATATCCTAATGACGAACGGTAATATTTAACTACATATTTCGCTAGAAAAGAAGTGACACCCTTGTACGGTTTTTCACATAGGCCTCTCTCTCGAAATTTCCAAGCCCGTTCAATAGTACGTCTTGTCTTGGAATTCGGTCATTTGAACGTAAGCCACACTTAAACTTAACAGAGCGAGAAGTCTGTTTAGGCATCCGTTTGAAAAATTACCTCTCTGTGCCGGCCGAAAGTGAGTTTCGCTGAGGAAGAGTGCATTCCACTCCCATCTTAAGTGCCCGTGCCCTGCTAAATGTATCCCATGCTGCACTGGGCTTGCTGTGGCTTCCAGAGCCGGCAGAGTGCAATCAAAAGCCAAACTTCAACAACTACCAGATGGCCGAGAGCATGTTTGAATCAGACTTCCCTTTCACGGACCACACACCTTCTAAAACAATGGTTGTTTTCTTAATGTTGCTAATATATCGATGCTGGGAATATGTCGAAAGTCTCCCTGAAGAAAATCGTATTGCTCATATGTTGCTCTTTTGGAGCTCAGGAGATTTAATGGAGATCTGGAGCTATGTTTCAGTTAAGTATCAATTTAAACCCAGTGCATCAAACCCAAATGAGGTCAGAAGAACAAACACTGAGAAAGCAGATTTTTCTCAGATGTTTCTCCTAAAATTACCAATGGAGAAATACAAATAGACAGAAATGAGACTGCTTGACACACAGGGAAAGTATAGATAAATAAAGTTGACGCTAATAGTAGCTCAGAAATTTGAGCACAGATTGAGACTTTTTTCAAATCTCTTTTGAAGCTCTAGACGGAGATGGATGGATGGACAAAGAGATGGGTGGACGGACGGACGGACAGATAGATAGATAGATAGATAGATAGATAGATAGATAGATAGATAGATAGATAGATAGATAGATAGATAGATAGATAGATAGATAGATAGATAGATAGATAGATAGATAGATAGATAGACAAACAGACAGACAGATAGATAGATAGATAGATAGATAGATAGATAGATAGATAGATAGATAGATAGATAGATAGATAGATAGATAGATAGATAGATAGATAGATAAATGGATGGATGGATGGATGGATGGATGGATGGATGGATGGATGGATGGATGGACGGACGGACGGACGATAGATGATAGATAGATAGATAGATAGATAGATAGATAGATAGATAGATAGATAGATAGATAGATAGATAGATAGATAGAGTGGTGGATGGATGGGTGGGTGGATAGATAGATAGACGGACAGATGGATGGACAGACAGATGATAGATAGATAGATAGATAGATAGATAGATAGATAGATAGATAGATAGATAGATAGATAGATAGATAGATAGATAGAGTGGTGGATGGATGGATGGATGGATGGATGGATGGATGGATGGATGGATGGGTGGATAGATAGATAGACGGACAGATGGACGGGCGGACAGATGATAGATAGATAGATAGATAGATAGATAGATAGATAGATAGATAGATAGATAGATAGATGATGGATGATGGATGGATGGATGGATGGATGGATGGATGGATAAATATAGACTTGGTGATGGGCAGAAGAGACATTAAAAAACATAATTAGTGCAAACTTGACCGATAGTGTATAATGTCCCAACAAACAAAACAAATGACCCGTGGAAGTGAATATATTATGCTCTAACTGCAGCATACAAGAGAAGGAGATGAACTTCAAAATGACAGAGTGTGGGGCATCTAACAGCTGGTCCGCTTCGCCCATCAGCAGACAAACCGATCCACCCCCGTCCACAAACTCCCAAACCTCCACTTCAAAGCAGCCGCCTGGGAATCCCACAGAGGTGCCGCTCCTCCACGGCCTGACAGGATCGCACATGCTAATGCTAAGCAAACAGACGTTTGACTCTGGTCAGAAAGTCTCGAAGGAGAGCACCTCAACATCTCGACTTTTCAATGAAGAAGCAAATGGAGACTTTCGCCGAAGTTGAGTCAGATGTTCCTTGAATCGAATGTGAATAATGACGTTGTTACCTTCTGTAGAGCTGCTTGAATTTGATTCTCTCAAAGTTATGAACAATCATTCAATGTTCGTTCAAAGTTAAGTTAATAATCTTCTCAAAACACTATTAATTGAAACATTTCGTTGAATGTTTGCCTTGATACCACATTCCCTTAGCGTCTCTTCTCAAATTCTTCCGACTATTGACTCGTGTATCAGTTTTTACAGTAGGAGAAACACCAAACACAAAGTTGATGTTCATTAAGTCAACTTGTGAGCGATAAAAAATCCTCTTGAAACCAAACAAAGGACTACGTATGTGAACTACATGGGAAACAACAACAAAACCCCATATATTCCACACTTTATTTCCCCGTGAGAGTGCTCAGCGTATTACGCGTGTTTGCACAAGGGTGTTGGTGGGTTTGATGCACTGGGTTTCCTGCGTAGTTGTCAAGACGCAGGCAAACACAGCTGGCCTCCTGATTGACTCTCAGCAAAACTGACCCTCTACAAAATGGCGCCAAACGTGACCACACAAGTCCAGGGGGAGGGGGGTGATCATGTTGTTCTTGCCTTAGTCTAGGCTTATCTCTGGGTGATCTGAGGTTATCACAGCTTGGTGAAAAAGTACATTCTCTACAGTCACCCTTCCTACCCAGCTAACAGCGTTCTCTCAAAGTTATGAACAAACGTTCTTCCAATAACATTAATAGACTGTTCATTCAAAGTTATCTGGTCTTACATTAACATTAGAACAACAACATAATCTATACTTTTTTTCAGGATGTTGGAATAACATTCATAAGTAACATTCCCATCATTTTTGTGAAACGGAATGTTCCCGCATAACCTTTTAAAACATTTTAAAACAGGATGAACATTCAGAAATAACGTTTTCATAACTCAATGTTTCTTGGAACGTATTTTTGTTAGCTGGGCGAGTACCAAAATAGTCAATCCACAAACACTGACCTTTCATTCCTGCGCTATGAGGCGCGTCGTGTTAAAAACAGCTGCAGGAAACGCTGTAGACCGTGGGTACAGGTAGGATGTGCTGGATATCGAGCATCTGTTCTTCCCGTCCGTAATGATATTCCAGGCTGTCCATCCATTTGTCCAGGGTACACCTGCTTTCCTTGATTTTCACACCCATAAAAGAGGCTGTTTGGTGCGGTTTCCACTGCGTTGGCTTGTGCTGGAACTAGTCATTTAGGGCTGTTAAGGATCATCTTAGAAACCGTTGAGTTCCAGGTTTATGCAATTGTTGCTTAAAGTACTGGGTACCAGGCAAACCAATATCCAGTATTTCCCCTAAAAATCATTAAAGGGTCAGTTCACCCAAAAAGGAAAATTATCCCATGATTTACTCACCCTCAAGCTATTAAAGGCTTTCTGAAGTGAAGTGGCGCATTTGTGTAGGAAAAATAGCCATATTTAAAACTTTATAGACTAAAATAGCTTCCAGCGGTCAGAGGTACGCAAGTGAAAGAAGGCCTTTATTAACTCCCCCGGAGCCGTGTGGAGCAGTTATATAATATAATGGATAGATGCTCTTTTATGATGGATAGATGCTCTTTTATAATGGATAGATGCAGTTTTATGATGGATAGATGCAGTTTTATGATGGATAGATGCTCTTTTATGATGGATAGATGCTCTTTTTTGATGGATAGATTCACTTTTATGATGGATGGATGTACTTTTATGATGGATAGATGCAGTTTTATGATGGATAGATGCACTTTTATGATGGATAGATGCACTTTTATGATGGATAGATGCACTTTTATGATGGATAGATGCACTTTTATGATGGATGGATGCACTATTATGATGGATAGATGTACTTTTATGATGGATGGATTCACTTTTATGATTGATGGATGCACTTTTATGATGGATAGATGTACTTTTATGATGGATGGATGCACTTTTATGATTGATGGATGCACTTTTATGATGGATAGATGTACTTTTATGATGGATGGATGCACTTTTATGATGGATAGATGCACTTTTATGATGGATGGATGCACTATTATGATGGATAGATGTACTTTTATGATGGATGGATTCACTTTTATGATTGATGGATGCACTTTTATGATGGATAGATGTACTTTTATGATGGATGGATGCACTATTATGATGGATAGATGTACTTTTATGATGGATGGATTCACTTTTATGATTGATGGATGCACTATTATGATGGATAGATGTACTTTTATGATGGATGGATTCACTTTTATGATTGATGGATGCACTTTTATGATGGATAGATGTACTTTTATGATGGATGGATGCACTTTTATGATGGATGGATGCACTTTTATGATGGATAGATGCACTTTTATGATGGATGGATGCACTTTTATGGACTTCAAAAATGACCCAACAGTCACTGCCATTATAAAGTTTGTATTAGTCAGGACATTTTTAATATAACTCTGATTGTGTTCGTCTGAAAGAAGGATGTCATACACACCTTGGATGACATGAGGGCGAGTAAATCATGGGCTAATTTTCACTTTTGGGTGAAATAACCCTTTAAGAGAAATAATAATTTAAAAAAGAGATCATTGCTGACAGAGTATATGAAAATTAATGTAGATAAGGGCTTAGATCATTTGTTTGACAAAGTTTGTTAATATTTACTCATATATTTCTTAATTTTTTTTTAATAATTTAAAATTAGTGAATATATTTTTAATGGAATTAACCAGTATTGAGTAAAACATTATGTATTATTGAGTGAGAACATGAGAAACAGAATTCAAAATGTTGTTTCAGTAACACCTGCTACAGACTGTGCGATCCTTTAAGATCATTACAAATCACACTGTATGTCATCGATCTAATAAACTCGGGTAAGACATTCATGTAGACTGTACGACGATGACACCTATTGAATTGTAGGCTACAACGCAAGTTAGTATAGAGGAATAAAACGTCATCATCAGTATGCACTTGTGGTAAACAAATAGAGTAAGATGAATCACACTTTGGCAATTGTGTTTTTTATGTGTGTTGAACAAAAAGAGGAGGAAGTGAAGGAGGAGAATATGGATGTGGTTATGTCTAAGGAAAAGAGGTCAACTTGGCATGCCAGTTTTCCAAATGGAGCTTGAGGTAAGTAGTTTTAAGTTTTAGCGGCATGTCGTATTGATCAATACGTCATTTCATGTTGCAGTTTTATTGGCTAGTCAGTAGACGTAGGTCATAGCAGTGTAACCGGTCCTACTCAACCCTCTCTGAGTGGGAATCAAACCGGGGTCTCCAGCGTGGGAGGCAGGCGCGCTAACAAGAATGCTAAAGACCGCTTAGTGTCAGTCGCTAGAGCGCCTCTTGAAATCAGGGGAGTCAGGTTTTCACATGCACAGCTCTCATTGGCCTACGTCTGTTACGTCACTCCCATCCAGGTCAACGGCACCAAATGTAAACAGCCCTAATCGACCCGCTCCAAGCAGGATTTGTACCAAGGTCACCGGAATGGGAGGCACTAAGAAGGACGCTAAAGACAGCAGCCAGTAGCATCAGTCGCTAGCTCGCCTCTTGGGGCCAGGGGAGTGAGGTTCACACGAACAGCTCTTACTGGCCTATGTCCGTTACAGCAGCAAACACAATGTGAGGTAAACACTGTCAGAAAATGATCACATGCTATCTTCGGTCTCAAGATCGTGACAATGGCTATCTTTGAGCATCTCTCACTGTATGAAGTAAGAGCCAAGACTACAGAAATCGCCACGATTGGTCATCTTTGAAAATCTGATCTTAATTGCTCAAAACATACACTCACCTAAAGAATTATTAGGAACACAATACTAATACTGTGTTTGACTCCCTTTCGCCTTCAGAACTGCCTTAATTCTACGTGGCATTGATTCAACAAGGTGCTGAAAGCATTCTTTAGAAATGTTGGCCCATATTGATAGGAGAGCATCTTGCAGTTGATAGAGATTTGTGGGATGCACATCCAGGATCCATGTTCTCATTCTGTTTACGCCAAATTCTGACTCTACCATCTGAATGTCTCAACAGAAATCGAGACTCATCAGACCAGGCAACATTTTTCCAGTCTTCAACTGTCCAATTTTGGTGAGCTTGTGCAAATTGTAGCCTCTTTTTCCTATTTGTAGTGGAGATGAGTGGTACCCGGTGGGGTCTTCTGCTGTTGTAGCCCATCCGCCTCAAGGTTGTGTGTGTTGTGGCTTCACAAATGCTTTGCTGCAGACCTCGGTTGTAACGAGTGGTTATTTCAGTCAAAGTTGCTCTTCTATCAGCTTGAATCAGTCGGCCCATGACCTCTGACCTCTAGCATCAACAAGGCCTTTTCGCCCACAGGACTGCCGCATACTGGATGTTTTTCTCATTTCACACCATTTTTTGTAAACCCTAGAAATGGTTGTGCGTGAAAATCCCAGTAACTGAGCAGATTGTGAAATACTCAGACCGGCCCGTCTGGCACCAACAACCATGCCATGCTCAAAATTGCTTAAATCACCTTTCTTTCCCATTCTGACATTCAGTTTGGAGTTCAGGAGATTGTCTTGACCAGGACCACACCCCTAAATGCATTGAAGCAACTGCCATGTGATTGGTGGATTAGATAATTGCATTAATGAGAAATTGAACAGGTGTTCCTAATAATCCTTTAGGTAAGTGTACAGTATATGATATATATGGTCAGCTTGTGTAGATAATTTCAGGTTTATGCCATTCATCTTTCTGTTATCACATAGTGTACATAAAAGGTGAAAACTATGACAATAAAAAGAAGTTAAAAAACCACAGACAAACAACTCGCAATTGTATGTTTCAACCACAGATGGCGATAGAGAGGCGAAAGTTACGTAGAAATGTTTGCGTTCACAGCGACAAAAGTCCTCGCAATCAAGTATTTTATTTGACTTTGGTATCATGGGAAATCTAAACAGTTTGAGCCATTGTTAAGATCTCTTCTGAAACTCTAGAAGTACGTCACTAGATTACTAGGGGATTTTTTCTCAGCAGGAGAGTTATGCAAAAGTTCTCCATTTTATCTCACTACCATCTAGGAAAAACATATTCGTTCCTATAGGAGGATCATACTTTCAGGGCCAACTATGCGACTCCCATTCAGGAGATTCCTCCAGTGGCATTATATAATCCACTTAGTTTGCAATTTCTCATGGCTTTAGCTTTATGTGTTGGAAAAGAAACGTCTCTGTATTTGCTCTTAACGTCTTTTTGCATGAATTGTGACGCCATTTTCACCTCAGCCATAAGGGGGTCTGGTGGCCACTGGCTGAGCCATATTTTCTGGGTCATTTTCAATGTAAACAAGCAGCACTGGAGTGACTGAGATGGGGAACCGCTGTGCAAATAACCAGAGATCTGGAGCGCGTCCAGGTTTATTATTGCTGAGCCGAACGACTCCCTCGCTCTGTCTTAAAGTCTCAACACCACCCTCTCTCCATCTCATTTAAAGAGGACTTATTGTGCTTTTTAACATTTCAACTTTGTTTAATGTTGCTGTTTGAGCATGAAAAAGCTCTGTAAAGTTCCAAAGCACAAAGTCCCTCCAGTGGATATTCTTCTCTATATCCGCATCAGTGTTTCTGAACTCCCTGAAACGCCTAATTTGTAGTCTTGAGTTTTCTTCTGGGAACAAACACGTCACAATATTCCTCATTTAAATCATTAATACGCAGAATAAAGGGACGGGGCCTGGTTGAGTTAGTTAGTAGTGTGTTGAAACTGCAGGTTATGGGCGGGACATTTCCCAAACACGCTCAAAGTGCTTGGCCAATCAAAACACACTGCATATTGTGATTTTCAGAAGAGGAGGGGCTTCATAGAGGCAGGAACTAAACTGGGAATTGGGAAGAGACGAGCTGCAACAATGGAGAATATGGGGACATTCAAACATGAAAACCAACTCAAGATGTCCGCAAAAACAAACTCAAGACGAGTAAAAGAGCATAATATGGCCTCTTTAAGAAAGTATTAGATTAGGGGTGTAACGATTCGTTTTAACAACGATTCGATTCATATCACGATTTGAGGTTGTCGATACGATTCAAGGACGATATTGGTTCATTTAGAACGATACGATCCGAAACGATTCAGTGACTTGAAATCGATTCAGTAACTTTTTAGCCAAAAATTGTGTGACTGAAATAAATATCTGGATACTGGTCAGTGCAGGTGAAGTTTCCTAGATTCCTGTTGTTTCTTGTAAGGGAATCAGGTATCAATTAATTATGGATATAAACAAACAAGTAAACAACAATTAATGGCAAATGCATTCAAATTTTATTTGAATAAAGTGCAACCAACAGTTTAGGTTGAATTAAAAGGAAGTTAACCTTTTCTGCTCTCATTTTCAATTTTCAATACATTTTCAATAAAAGCACAGTAAGTGCAACCAACATTTCAACAGTAGGTTAACCTGCTACTTCTGCTTTTGTTTTCCAACATAAAAATATTACAATATTAGTATAAAAAATAAAGTGCAACTAACTACTCTTCAGGTTTAATTAATAGTAGGTTTACCTGCTACTTTTGCTGTTGTTTTACAACATTAAAATAATACAAATACAATATTAATATCAAAAATAAAGTGCAACCAACATTTCTTCAGGTTGAATAAACTGGCTGAACCTGCTACTACTCTCAGTTTAATAAACAAACAATATTTAACAAAGATAAAATGTAACCAACTACTCTTCAATGACTCTACAGATTTCTTTTTCAAAAATATCAACATGATCTGACCGCAGAACACTTCTCTGTGCGTTCACTATGTGGCCAGCAGTACAAAAACTCGCTCTGCTGGCACACTGGTGCTGGAATGCACAGGTAACAAGCAAGGGTTGAAAGTACAGGTAAAACGTTACTAACTTAGCTCTTTCTCCTGGTGGCTTGATAATTTCTCGCACGTTGGCTTCTCTGTCATCCGCCATGCTATGTTTTGTTTTCTTAGCGCTGCTGCTGGTGCGTGCGTTGCGATGATGTCACAGATAGGCAGACTTAATCGAGTAACGTTTAACGGCTTTACAATCGATACAATCGATTGATTACCTTTTAAAACGATGTTAGATCGATATATGTCGTCCGGAAGGCCATCTTGCCGAGCACAGATCGATGTAGTTAGATCATAGGAAAATAAATCGATACATCGATGTAGTAGATGAATCGTTACACCCCTATATTAGATGTATCACAAGCAAGTGTGAGGTAGACACAGTTGATGGGCCACTAATATCATTAAATACAAGGTGAGAAAACAAACAATTCGGCTTCCAAATGCTAAAACCTTTGACAAAAGCTTCCCTACAAAGAGTTAACGTCTGGACATAAGACACTTAAACGCTATCTCACTGGACTTAAGGGAGGAATGTGTGAGGATTAGGTCCTCAACAGGACGTTGCGCATGGTAAGAGTCACCGTCTGCGGTCAACTATAGTCAAAACATATCTGTTACCCTACTGAAAACCAAAAACGGACCTACAAGACCATACTTGAAAACTGATATCCACATTTGCGCACAAGTTCGCCCAAGTTTTGGGGACTGCACACTTCTACCGCAGCGGGACACATGCTGACAAAACCGTTTCCCAAATGGAACCAGGTGTTTCGAGACCTAAACGTTGAAACAACATTGCAGACGATTATAAATTATTACTGGAACAATCTTACATGACAAGTTTACAGTCAGGTTAAACCAAAAACATTCGGGCGTACCAAGACAAGCTGGTTCCCTGGAGCGCAAATCTTTCTTTTAGCTTGGCTCCCCGTGCACTTGCTCTAGGGATTGGATTTGCGTTATCAAAAGGAAGCCACGGGGATCAGCATCCTCCAATCTTCGGAATTAAGTGCAGATGCCAAAGTTTCATCCAAAACCTGGAAGTGCACATCCGATCTGTAAAAGATTAATGACCAAATTAAGCAAGGAGTCAAAGTGGTTTTTCGTACTCGGCATGAATGGCGTTTATCTGAATTAATCTGCGGTTTTTTAGAGGGTGTGAATGGATGTGTTTTCTCTGGAATGTTTGGACATAGGACGGTCTGTAGAAAACCACTGATGCAGAGTATTTCTAATCAGGACCGGATATTTAGTAACCTCATGACCTTGTGATTCCGCGGATGTTTCCGAAACAGAAGACAGCTGTCGTTGGTTTGAGTAGGTGAGTCGTAAGTAAACTGGCTCAGACTGACTTCCAAGACATGGTTACATCACATCTGATGATCTAGAACAAATTCAAATGAGTATTACTGCACATTTAAAGGAACAGCGCAACTATAAATGTACAAATTCATTACATACTCACCATCATGTTCAAAAGGAGGTATTACGTAGAAGTCAAAGCTGGTTTTTCCATACAACAAAAGTCAAGAGAACAAGGGGCTGTTACTCTTTAAAAGGTCAAAAGAAAAAAGTAGTCCTCGCGACTTGCACACTTTATTCAATGTCTTCAGAAACCATATGATAGCTTTGGGACGGTAATTGTTTCTTGTGGGGTCATAAGGTATTTTCAACACTGACAGGGGCTAGTCAGTGATTTTATTGCCGTCCGAATCCAGAATGTCAGTGTTTTTCTCCCACCACCTGCGTAAAAATCCCCGGCCGAATTACCTACTGTTTTTTGACAATCCACATCTCTGAGTTTTCAAGAATATATCACTTCAGAATTCACTGTTTATATCCTTTTTGACACCTGCAGAGCACCGTACGGTTGCGCTGTCATTTGAATGCATTTTAAACATCTAGACTTTTATTACTGAAATGCTGGCAAGTATTTACAAAAGCGATATATTTCATCACCGCTCGTACATTTAATTTGTACAGAAAGTCTGGCCACTCTCCATTGACAAGCGTTTACTTCCTTGAAGGCGGAAACTCTGTTGAAGTTTAAAGATGGAGCACTGAAGGAAAATGAAAATTGAGCGAAAGTACGTATGAGGGCGGAGCCAGGCTACGTTATTACGGCAGCAATTATATATGTTAAAATAACAGCAGCATTATGTTTACCTCATGTAAATAAGAGGCTGTATTGACTTATTTCCGCTCATTTCCATGTGGAATAAAATGACATCCTTTATTTTGAGATAAAATACAAGACAGAAAACCATTTTAACTATAATGTGCGTCTATATATCTTCCTATTTTTAAACAGATTTAAATAACTCAATAATAATTATGATATTATTTTCCTATTATTAAATTAAACATGCATTTATTCTTATACCAACCATATGACATTTTATTTACAGCATATAATCATGTTATTGACCACATGAGCAGCATGTTCCCGATCACAAAACTCACTCCTCCACCGTGAATAAATCGCATCCGAAAGTTATTACTGAGGTGGCATGCAAATTTATTTTTGACGGACTTCCACGTGAGAAACAATCCGAACAGGGCTATAGTGTGAGAAAAAGCTTTCTGAAGATCTGACTTTTCTGTTCAGACAGGGGAGCCCCGAATTTATTCAGGAATAGTATTTAAGCCTTAGTTAAATATGATTGTTATTTTTATTTCTTATGCTTATGTTGTGATTATTCAATAACTATCACTTTTTCTATGTAAAGCACTTTGAATTACCATTGTGTATGAAATGTGCTATATAAATAAACTTGCCTTGCCTTGCCTTTTTCACTGAAAATGTACCCCTCCATCATTGGGGTCTCATTTGTGTACATTCAAATATTGGTGAAAGTAAATGTGCCGCAACTTTACTGACTCACGAGGTTCCTGGAATTAATTCGCTGAAAAACATTCAAATATGGCACAAAACTCGTTGAACCAAGTTTGACATCGACCCAATTACCTGATGCAACCAATTTTGGTGGGTCGCGTTTGAACGTGACTCGATGCAGAACATTAGAGATGTTGCACTCACTTTTAATGAACACTTCCCTGGATTCCTTCCTACCTGTGGATACCGAGTGATTTGAAACACTGTTCATCTCTCTTTCAATGTGCAAAGTACACAACGTAAAAGAGAGCACTACTTAGAATAATAAGTCTTTGGGTGTTAATGCGTTCAGGTCTTTAATTTTCCCAAAATAGCGGCAGAACGTACACATCTTTAGGTTTTGGTATGGCTGCGTGCAGTAAATTCCTGCCGATTCTTAGATTCCCGTCCGACAGAATGTTTTATGTGCGCTTGAGAGTGCAAGACATGGTACATCTGAGATCCATTAGCACGGGGTGCAGTTCACAAGCAGACGCTCCGAGGAGCTCCATTGGAATTCCACATCGTTGCCAATTCCCTTTTCTTCCTTTACTCAACGTTTCTAGCTTTGTGTAGGGCCTTCTGGGAACTTGTCGCAGTTATTCTGAAACTCAATCATCTTTTTCTGTCACGCAACTTCACTTGGTATTTTTGAGGAAGCAATCACATTTAATACGTCCTATCAATGCAGGAGCCGTTCTCACGTGGGCAATGTCTCGAAGGCACGTGATGGTGTTTGGCATTGGAGCACGGCTTGGTTTGTTTTTATTTTTCCCGGTTTTACGGGATGACACAGGTTGAAAACAGATTGTCTTTGTCTTCCTTTCCGCCTTTGAAGTTGTGCATTCTTACCTTGCTACATCACTGGAGGTCTACAGCTGCCTCGGAGGAAGGTGAGGTTAGCATTGCTGAAACATATACGTAAAAAAAAAGAACAAGATGTTTGAGTCAAGAACAAAGGGTTCTCGAGGTGTAAAAGCACTAGAAATTAGAGTGACGTAAGAGCTGCTTCCCAAAATAGCGGTGAGTGCTTCTCTGATGTTTGGGGAAACGAACAGAATGAAATTCAAGGACTTTATGAGAGGTGATGGATTCTTTCAACAGATGAACACAAAGTTACTCAGTTCTTCACCCTTGTGACCTTTCCTCAAAAGAAGACTACACTGTTATTTTCTATACTATAAACTGTTTATCTAACTATTAGTTTTCTTCCGAGAACGAACACGTCACAATATTCCTCATTTAAATAATTCATACGCAGAATAAAGGGACGGGGGCTGGTTGAGTTAGTTAGTCGTGTGGGTTATGGTAAGGGGCGGGACATTTCCAAAACACCAATCGCAGCACACTGCTCCAGCCGACCAATCAGAGCACATTGTGCTTTTCAGAAGGAGGGGCTTCATAGAGACAGGAACTAAACAGAGCGTTACTGACAGACTGGGAAGAGAGGAGCCGCAACAATCGAGAATATGGGGAAATAATCAACATTCAAGCCCAAAAACACAATCAAGACTTTGTAAAAGAGCCTTTTACGGCCTTCTTTAAAACATATACATCAAGATGCTTTAATTTATACTGTCAAGTTGTTTCTTCCACAGCTTTAACGCCAAACCGCAGGGAGCATCTCAAAACTGAGTCACGCTCCACCCTGACCCCTGCGGTCACCACCACAAACCCAGAACTGGAACCAGTCCAAACCTCATTTAGTGACTCAATACTTCACAACATTTGCATTTTATTGACCCGTTATGTGTGTCAAGGCTACAATGTCAAATTGCAAAGTATTCATGACCCTCACTTTTTTTTTTGACTACCTTAGACATTCCTGCCAAAGAAGAAACTCTCTGTAAACTCAGCAACCTGCACATATGTGCGTGCTTATAGTTTGCACAGAACTAATGTGCATAGCATTCCCCATGTGGCTTGAATCAAACGTCTTTCCAAAATAAATGACAGCGGTGTCTCGCGTCGGCCTCGGTTGTGATGCTCTTAGACGCAGCGATAACGGATTTCAGCTGAGATCTTTCATATATCAGGACCTATAGAGGTATCTAGTTTCCTAACAAAGGAACCTCACAAAATAAAACATTACTCAAAAAAAACTTGCATACAAAGAAAATCCTCTTTTAGAATGCGTTTTGTTCCTGAAGCAATGATGCAGATGCAGAATCCGAACCGAAGCAAATCGAAGCGGAACTAATGGAGGAATGAAATTGAGGCTTTACCAACAACTGGATGATCATCTGGTTTACGTAGTATTTGCCATCTCTCATCAACAAACCCTCTCTAGGACAGACTCCAGCCGCAGCAAAGCACCACCTCAAATCCTGCTCGTGATTACTGCCTTTCTAACACATAAGCTGGCAAAACGCTAGCAAATTTATTTTAAAAAGAGCATCTTGAGAACACGTATTTATATATTCTTACCTCTAAATATGAGTTGACTCTGTCAAGCAAAAAGCGTACTGTTCTCTCAACGTTTAAAACATTTTATTAATGTTTTAAACGTGTTTTCTTGGTTATGTGAACATTCCATTTTGCAAACATGAAGGGAACGTTACTTTTGAATGTTTTGTTCTCTGTCAGTTAGTGCTGGGCGGTATGACCAAAAATTTATATCACGGTATTTTTCTAAATTATATCGGTTTCACGGTATATGATGGTATTTTTCCCCTATGCATGACCGGGTGTTAATCACATTTTCTACTGATTAAGAGAGGAAATACTGCAGTAGATTGACTAGAATGCCCTGTTTTACTGTTATGATGAGTGAATATTGAAGAAAAATTCCACACTAGAGTTAATAGGCCTACAGGTTTACAAAAACTCACAAAATGATGCTGTGGAGAGACAACAACCAAAAACACAGACCTGCAACACGCTCAGAGTCATACTTACAGACACCTGAATATTAAGTTGAGTTGAGGGCACCTTAAGCATTTAAAAAATCTAACCATATATAACAACAAACTGCCAAAACGAAGAGAAACGCGGATATTTGCAATACTCTCTGAACTAATGACACACATCAGTTTAACACAGAAAGAATAAAGCAGTTACTTTTTTGCCCATTCTTCTTTGAATTGTCAGTTTATTTATTAATTTACATCATTGTCTTTTGTGTAGCAGAATAATCCATCGTGTCATCGCGTTCGTGATCAGACATACGGTGGTATCAGTGTAATCAGAGCATACATTTCATTTTAATAAGACGTGATGAAATATGCGCGCATACACGCTTCTGGTTCATGTCTAGAGCACTAGAGTTTATGTCGCGTGTAGTTTGAAAATTCCACTGTAATCAAGGGCTGAATCCGAAATCGCCCCCCCATAACCTCAAATAGTGCATTATTTGGAGGGGACAGCGCTTTGTAGTGGTGCCCGAAACCATAGTGGACGTTATTGAGTGCACTCATTCTATTGCACCGCAATAACGAGTGTACAGCCGCTGAACACACAACGCTGTCCGACTTCACGCACGTTTTCATTCACTCCTTCAAATAAAGTGATAACGTAGGGAACAGTGAATGAGAGAATAGGATTCAGCCACAGGCTGTAATGCGATCTCAACTGTGCTCTGACTGCTCTTTCTACTACAGTGCATCAATGAAATGGGTCCCCTCTCAAACAATGACGCGCTGCGCCGCGTTCCGAACGTTGTTTAAGCGACATATACCGGTTTTGCGGTATCATCAAAATTCATATCATAAAATAAATAAATACCGGTATTCGGTATGAACCGGTATACCGCCCAGCACTACTGTCAGTCACATTCGACGTCACGTTGGAACGTCACCAACATATTGGGATATCGCAATACGCTGGTGACGTTCCGACGTGATGTCTCCGTTCCCTCCTTCAGGGAACATTTCATTTCGCAAACACCGGAACGTTACTTTGCAATGTTCTTGTTTTGCTAACATTCCCATTAAGTTGTGCGATTATACTGTTCTCTGAACATTCAAAACATTTATTTTTTTAAAGGTTTTTAAACCTTTTTTTGGGAACGTTACTTTTGAATGTTCTTTTAAGTCGGTCACATTCGACATCACGTCAGAAGGTATTGGGATATTTCAATATATCGGTAACGTTCTGACGTGACGTCGAATGTGACCGACTGAAAGGGAACAAAGGTTAAATATGTAACTGAGATGTTTTGCTAACATTCCCATTAAGTTATGAAAACATTATTTCTGAATGTTTTTTGAACGTATAAAATAAGTTTTTAAAGGTTTTAGAAACGTTTTTCTCTTGGTTATGTGGATGTTAAAGGTGGAGTGTGTAATATTTAGGAGGATGTAGGGGAGCGCGGGGCACAAACTAACGCGGGGTTAGTTGTAACACGCATGGTTTAACACTTTCCACACATGCCAGGATGACGAAACTTAGTGTATTTACTAGTAGCCATATCAACACTATTTAGAGAAAAAAATTAATTGCGGCAAAATTAAAAAAACTTTGGAAGATATTGCTGAACATTTATTTAACCATAGTAAAAGTAAATTTCTTAAGTAAATTTTTAATCTCTGTTTTTTGTGTTTATTTAAAATAAGACAAATATGATATTATTTTAATCTTATAACTGTTATTTAACAGTTGCGATCGTTCTTTATAATGCTGATCTAACCAGCAAAAGACACGAGCCACGGTTTAAATCCCAGTTGTGCAGATGGGGTGCGTTGTAACACTGTGTTACAATGAGCCCCTGTTAGAAATATGCCATTATATTCTATACATTTATGAATTCTTTTGAGAAACCATGGGAAAAGGGTGAATAATGACTGAGAGTCAATGTTCAGAAATTATTCATTATCACTATGTATTTAACTATGCTGTATAGCTGTATTTAGCGATGTGTTTGTTGTCAATCTCAAAAATCTGTATATTTTTAATGATTAAAAAATGACATTATTTTATTTTAAAAAATTAATAATTGTATTTTATTAACAAAATATTTTAGTTTGTCTTTTTTATTATTTTTTATTATACCAGGTAACATTTGAGGCTGTCATTTGGTCATGTTACAATGTACCCCACCTACGGGGCATGTTGTCACATTTCACTTCCATTCTTTCGGGGTAAATCAAGAAAAAAGTATACACTGTATTAATGAAACAAAACCACATATTTGTAGTAGACATGTGGGGAATTAATGTGAGAAAAAATAAATACTCTGAACCCCAAGTGAATTTACACAAACTGAGACAGTGAAAAAGCGTTAGGTTATGCCCCGCTCTCCCCTATTGACAGAAATGCAATATAATACACATAACTCTGTTTTCAGTGGAGTATAAAGACCTTACATAATGAACTGTTATGTTTGTATTACCTTAGAAAGAGTAATTTCTATCTACACACACAGCGGGTCCCCTTAGAGTGAAATCGTCATTTTGTGCCGCCATGTTTCTACGGTAGCCCTAAACGGACAGACTTCTCTACAGAGCGCTAGTCACTCTCTGCTCTCTCCGAAGACGACATTTTTGTCCTGTGTCGGCCACCGTAAAGGCTCCGACTCACAACCTCACCACTAGATGCCGCTAAAAATCACACAATGCACCTTTAAGGAAACATTCCATTTTGCAAACATCATGGAAACATTACTTTTGAATTTTCTTGTTTTGCCAACATTCCCTTTAAGTTATAAACCATTATTTCTGAACGTTCTCTAAATGTTCAAAACATTAATTTTTTAAGGTTTTTAAAATGTGTTTTCTTGGCCAGTCCCGCTGCTGGCCGTATTGGTGCCCTAAGCGTAATTACTTTATGGTGCCTGCGATGGCGGTGTTCGCGACTTTGTAGAGTAAGAAATGGTGGCCCCTTAGCAATTGGTACCCTACGTGCAGCGCTATGGAATTCAAAAGCTGCCAATATAATAAATAAATAAATAAATAAATAAATAAATAAATAAATAAATAAATAAATAAATAAATAAATAAATGTAAAAAAGCAAAAATAAATAAAAATACATAGAAAAGCAAAAAAATAAAAAATTATTATTAATACATTTATTTTCTTATTTATGTATGTATTTATTTTTTTCCATATGTATTTATTTCTTATTTTATTTGTCTACATTTATTAATTTCTATTTTTATTTATTTCCACATTTATTTATTTCTACATTTCTTTGTGCGTAGGGTAATGAGGAGGGCGTGGTTTACCTCAGACATAGCAATCGAGCTCACAGTAGGCGAGGGCGAAGCGTTGAGGCCACAGTGACACCCTGTGGTCGAAATACAATAAGTATAGCCCACTGACGTCGATACTGTCTGTGACTTGGATAGGTTTATGGCCAAAATCTTAAATCTTACTGTCTGACATGGATAGGCTACTCTTTGTTCCGGACATGGCCGTAGAACATCGTCTGGTCTGGATTTGTAAAATGTCCTGGGCTAACAAACATGAACAGCAACATCTTGTTGTCTCGATTTGTCTCAACGCAACTGTAACCGACGCCTCGTTCTATTTTGGATCTTTGAAATTTGCATTGTATTTTAAGCGTTTGTCACATGTTGAGCATGTACAAATAGGAAATATGAAAGTGAAGTGGATTTATGGTTTCATTTCAAATGCTTGCGTCGACATCACTGTAGCCTATATGTGCGCTGCTTCCTTTCCGTGTGTTCTGACTGGAGCGCTGTTCTTGGTTATGTAAATGCTAAGGGAACATTACATTTCACAAACATTATGGGAACGATACTTTTATATGTTCTTTTTTTGCTAACATTTCCATTAAGTTATGGAAACGTACTGTTCTCTGAACATTTAAAACATCTATTATTTTTTATATATTTTCTTGGTTACACTAACGTCAAGGGAACATTCCATTTTGCTAACACTGTTGGAGCATTACTTTTGAATGTTCTGAAACAAATAGTAACATTTAAAAAATGTTAGACAATCTAGAGCGTCTAAAACGTTCCATGAATGACCTATAAATGCTAACATTTGAGAATGTTATTAAAGACCAGATAGCATTGAACGAACGTTCTATTAAAGGGGTGATGAATTGAGAAATCAACTTTCCTTTGAGCTTTTGGTATATAAAAGTTAATCATGATATAAGAATATCCTGTAAGTTTCCGAGCTGAAAACGTCCTTGTTAGTCAAAGAAAAGCTTTTATAGACACCAGGCCCAGAAAACGAGAGATCTCAGAATATGTCGACCACTGACGTCATAGGACGCAGAAACACCGTCACAAGCCCCGCCCACCGACTCGTGGAGCTAAACGGGTCGCGCTACCGAGCAATAAACATGCCGGTTCCAGTTCACGTGCGTAAGACATTGAGCGTTTGTTCGCTTCATTTCACCGCAGAATCGATTATAAACAAGACTGGATTTGCAGACATATTGAGATTAAAACACAATGCTGTGCTTCTATATTGGATCCGACAGGAACGTTGCAACACACTTATGCGAGTAAAACATGTTTTTATGTGTTAGTATTGCATTGTTACAGATCGTTTGATGTCTATTGATTACATACCTTAGCACGCGGTCACAGGCTGGAGAAGCTGTTATTGGTTCATTCGGGATCAGACTCAGACTTTTAACGCCAGCTCGCAAAGCCCAAAGTCCCCGGGGCTATGTGTTTTTCAGACGGGCTATCACCTTTCTTGCGCGCACGCCTGTGTGTGTGTGTGTGTGCGGTTTGCGGTTATATTCACTGATGATCGGGCGAAATGATACAGAAATAACATTCCAATCAATCGCGGGTGGATGAGAGATGAATCTTTGTGTTTGTTTGATAAAGATATTTTTCGAGCCCTGTGAGCGTTTCTCCAGACGCTTTCAAAACAATTCTTCGTGTGTACTAACAGGGGAGCGGAAACTCATTAAATTATGCAAATCTTATCCAATCCTAGCCGTGGGTGTTTACTTGCGAGTGTTCAGTGTGGCACGCCCATCAAAACCGAGTGTTTTTCAGAGAGCTTCAAAACCAAGGCAGAAAATAGCCTATTACTGATTCATTATGATGTTTCTGAATGTTAAAACCACGCAAACGTCATAAGTTGACCTCAGACAACAGTATAAAAAAGTAAAAAAGCCAGTTCATGACACCTTTAACGTTACTAGAAGAACGTTTGTTCATACTTCGAGAGGACCTAGCCAGAATGTTCTGAGAATGTTCCCTGTTAGCTGGAATGCTTGCTAATTCTTACATTAATCGAAAGCAGCGTTTAGGATTTTCATATGTTTATAGTCCCTGGAGTAAACCAAGACGGTCACGATATTAGTCATAAAATGACTCATTCTTTATCATCTTCCTGGAAAGACTCTGCACCGCATGTCGCATCCTCTATGGGCGCAAACATACTGTTCAACACAACCTGTCAGATGTTGAGGGGGAGTCAAAAGGAAAGGGAAAGTGGGCTCAGCGCACAATGTGGTTCTGTTTAGGGGTGAGCCGTGTGGGTCTTGGAGAAAGACGTCTCTGCCAAGAACATTGCTCCGATCTCATTTCGTCTCAAACACTCGAGAGCGAGGGGGATCGGAAAACACGCCACAAATCATTTCTATGACCATGTATTTTACATGACGTAGGCGATTTAATCACGAGATGTGCTCAAACACAATTCCACACTGATTTCTTCCATTAACTTTTACGACATTGGGAACTAACATATTTTAAGATCGTTTTGCACTACTGAGAGGCAAAACAAGCACGATAAATGCACGGGTGATGGAGGCTGTTCTTCTAATTGCTCAGACAACACAAGCATCTATGTTTTTCAAACCTGCTGACTCAGTTTGGCCGCTTCAACAACGTTGTCACTCGCATTTGGGTTGTGCTCAGCTGTTTGACCACCCAGGTGGAGCGTCGTGTCTTACAGCCAATTAAAATCAGGCAGGCAGAGTGAGAAAACAAAGCTTTTCATCCTGTTTGACTAACACTGAATTATTCGCCCTTTTAATTGAGCCGGAATGACCTTCCATCAGATTTTGACCTTCCATCTTGGCTTTTGAGGCAAAGCAATATATAATGTTTAGTATTAAATTAATAGTAAAACAACTTTGGGCAACTTTTTTGTGTGGACTATGGAAATAAAGCCTGTATGAAACGTTTTTATGTATTTTATATATATATATATATATATATATATATATATATATATATATATATATATATATATATATATATATATATATATATATATATATATATATATATATATATATATAGACCCTGGAGCACAAAACCAGTCTCAGAGGTATATTTGTGGCAATTGTATGGGTCAAATACATTTTTTGTTCAAGCCAAAAATCATTAGGATATTAAGTAAAGATCATGTTCTATGAAGATATTTTGTAAATCTCCTACCGTAAATATATCAAAAATGTATTATTAGTAGTAATATGAGTTGCTAAGGACTATATTTGGACAACTTTAAGGGTGATATTCTCAATATTTTGATTTTTTTTGCACCCTCATATTCCAGATTTTCAAAAATTGTATCTCGGCCAAATATTGTCCTGTCCTAACAAACCATACTTCAACGAAAAAGAAAAAAAAATGTAACGCTTATGTACTAAAAAATACACTTATGACTGGTTTTGTGGTCCAGGGTCTCAAACACACACACACACACACACACACACACACACACACACACACACACACACACACACACACACACACACACACACACACACACACACACACACAGACTTATTTATATAGCAACTCAGTTCAATACAATCATTCAAAGGATAATTCCATTGTTTGTACTGTAGGAGAAATGTTCTAAATCATATACTTAGCTTTTCTTTTTCATTCACTCTTTCAGTCATGTAAATAATGGTTGGTTAGTGCAAGGGGACAGTCAGTGGGTTCAAACCCCCTCCTCTGAGGCTCTTCAACCAAAGCACCTCCCCTCGACCTATCAGGGTAATTCACTTACTTTCCTCTTTCTCACAAGGGCTACAGTGCAGTTTTCCATTCAAGGGAACATATCCCGTGACAATAACGGACTCCTCCAGGCATTCCAAGACATCTGAGGTATTTCGGCTTCAATATCCTGATTATTTGTGCATCCGTTTCAACGAAGCGCTCATTATATGCACCGCGATTGTAATTTGAAATGCAGGAAATATATAATTGAACGGGGATTAAGAAATGTGCTACTTTGCAACACTTAATTTGAAGCAAAAAAAGATATTGGTGACGTTAACCCGGCGTTTATTTCCCTACAGCCTGTTGACCGGCTAACTCCTTTAAAACTCAAATAAAAGTGTTATGCTGGTACACGACGGAAGAAAAAATAAGTTTAAAGGTGAGAAAAGTTATGAAGTTTTTAAATATGAAAAACGGGATTGTTAGAAATAGCCTACTTTAGATTGTTTAAACGCATTATATCTGCAACTGTCTGACGTTCGTGAAAAATAGATTAAATTACAACTACAATTATCAGCGGGTTATTGGAAACCTGTTAATGTAATCGCGAAGTCTGTCGTGATGTGTGTACATCGTGAACGCGTTTGCCTCAGCAAACTCAGCAAACTTTTTTTCTAGCGCTTCTTTTTTTCTTCTCTTCACAAAGGAAACTCTCACGTGCTGTCATTTTTTAACGTCCTAATTAAAGTACAATATGTTGAATTGTGTCACGGCTTAAGAGCGGAAAAGCGGACGACGTGTAGGCTAATTCATAATACCTCTGATAGATGATTGTTGTCATTGATGTTTTTTTTTTCTTTGTTCGCGCCGCGATTAGCACCGCCCACCTGAAAACTCCTCAGACTTTCCCTCTCAGATTTACCAGCCCTGTCATCATCAGATAAACTGGGATTTAACCGACTTTAACATAATTATTATAAAGTAGATGCAGTTTTTAACGTAAAACAATATTAATTGTATGCTTTTATCAAAAGCTACTTATAATGCATTCAACGTTTATCAGATTATACTGTAAAAGGTTGTTCCTCATTGATGTTTTTTTTTGCAATTATATCCAACAAACTCTTCAAACTTTCCTTCTCCGACTTACTAGACTACCATCTTAGATGGCGTACTGTAATTTAACTAACTTCTCATTAAACCAACATTTTAAGGCTTTGATGTTTGCAAAAGCAATTTACAGTGCAATAGAGATATATGTTTTAATATGGAATACCATTAAAAAATCCAGGAGACATCCAGTTTACCTTTGTTAAAGAATGTCCTTGTTAAGCAGCGTGCCCACTTCGCAGAGGTTTTATATTTGCAACACAAATATATCACGCTGAAAAGAAAACTGTAAAATCTCGCTGTGTTTTTTTGGCCATCCCCATTTCTGCCATGGTTCTAAATCGTTTGAGGCCCATTATTTACCCTAAAATCTTAGTTTTAATGAGCCGGTTGAGGACAAAACCAGGAGTCCAGTCTTGGCCAGGAGTTGGTTATTTCTACAGCGAACGCACACTAAGATAGTCTAAGTGGGCCTGTAAAAGGATGCGGGCTGGCGCTTAAAGAGCTGTACGGTTTGCCTGGAATAATACTACACTTTATAAAGAAACTCCATCATCGACCGTGGGCGATTTAATGGCTAAATTTATGAGGGGGCACATTTGTTCATATGTTCACTGTATATATGCCAAATAGGCTAAGCAGTAAAGGGAACGAGAATGAAAATAAGAATGCAAAGGTTGTCTTCTCTTTTTACAGCCTTCAGCCTGGAGTGCTCTTGGATCACATAAGTTTGCGTCTGAAGAGCTCATTGGAAAGGAAGAGTTTTATTGTGGGTGAGGCACGTTTGAAGGTGCTTAAGGAGTCGCACAGCAGGGGCCAATCAATGGGAGTGTGGAAGCTGGCCAAGGTGGTGCTCGGATGGGCTGCGGTCTGGTTGGCCGCGGTCTATTCGGTGCGGGCGCAAGGAGATGGAGACATCCAGGCCAGCCGATTCACTGGAAAACCTGAGGGGGAGGTGCAACAGAGGGTCCGTCGGAGAGGCCAGGAGTCCCTCAGGGGGTAAGAGCTTTTTCAGTCACGTCCTGCTCCTGTTCTCTGTCAGTTTCATTTTTGAAGTGGACACGTTAATGGTTTGACCATATGAGGCGGAGAGTTTAACTCAACTTTTATTACCAGAAGTACAGAATATTCATTTCAGAGTTGGTGTATCCCATCCTAAAAGCTTGATTTCAAAGCTAGCATTAGTTTCTTCAGACAGTGCAATAAATGCTGCAGTAGATTTCTGTTGCAACCTGCTGTGCTGTTTGGGTTAGAGCCAAACTGGGTTCAAAGTTCGATTGGTCTCTAAAAAGGCAACATATGTGATGGAGCCAGCTGCAGAAGTGTTGTGAATCGGCCGTGGAGGAATTTTAAGTACTGAAATGCCTCAGTATGTTGGTCATGACAGCAGGAGTGTCATTTCCTACTGATAACTTAAGCTGCTGAAAGACATTATTGTTTGGCTATCGCAAATTTTACATCTACATGTCTCCTAGAAGAATGCATAGGGTTTTTTTAGGTCTCAAATTTTGGCTGAACGTTGAGGTAAATAAACACACTCAAATATATTGAAAGAGGAGTGATTGCGTGATAGATATTTTTCCAAGCCCTCCAGTGCCTCTCAAACCCTGCATCTGCATTTGTCTCCACAAAGCCTAAGCTGTGTATTTTTCTAATTTTTGGGAAAACAATGGTTGTTTTGTGTCGTGCGGCCCTCTTATGTTTGCAACGGTTATTCCAATCATCCGCTCATCTGTACTTGCTTATAACTCCCCTGCAAACTGCAACAGGAAATGAGGTATTCTGATTACTCGGGGGGCTCCAACAAGTGACATTTGTTTTCAAGGAGGTGAGAAAGAGAATTTTACAACAGAGACATGTCTCCAATTTATGGATCCTTATTTAATCAGGAAAGGGGTTTTCAGTACAGGTCTGAAAGAAATCTAGCAAGGTCAAACAGAAACTTCATGATTAGCACAGTGGTTTGCGGTTCAGTAAATACTGAGTTCCAGAAACAATAGCGATGTTCTGTATGTGTACACCAGTTTCAGAAGTGGGACCAATGGTAGTTGACCTGTATCGCACCCAAAAGTGAGTCAACTGAACTGAACTGAATTTTGGCCAGTTTTCCAGGTAAATTAAGAGGGAGAATCTGATCCGGTCAGTGAAGCAGAACCATGTGGCTGTGAGTCAATTGAGAAATGTGCCATGGTGCCCTTTTGAGAGCCCATGCTAAACACAAACTAGCCCAAAGGGATGTAGGGACTTGCACGGTTTCCAGATTGTTCCCATCCAACAATTCCCTTTGATTAAGGCAAGACGTTGAACTTGAGACTGTTGAGTCTTAAAGAAAGGTCTAATCACTTCTAAGCACTATTTGTAATCCTATTTACATACCAGCACAGTGTAAGAATGTCCCTTAAAGGGTTAGTTTACCCCAAAATGAAAATTCTGTCATTAATTACCCTCATGTCGTTCCAAACCCGTTAGTATTTCGTTCATCTTTGGAACACAAATGAAGATCTTTTTGATCAAATCTGAGAGCCTCCTTTGACAGCTACGCAACTACCACTATGATGCTTTAAAAAGTTCATAAAGAGATCGTAAAAGTAATCCATATGAATTGAGCGGTTTAGTCCAAATTTTCTGAAGAGACATGATGGCTTTATATGCTGAACAGATTTAATTTAGGCTTTTATTCACATTTAAACATTGATCAGCGAACATAAACAAAAGCTAAAACTAAACCTGGTTGACATGCATGAACAAACCTCATTGCTGAAGCTCAAACGTGATGCGTAACACGAGAATGAACCTCATTGGTTTTTGCTGAAGCTCAAACGTGATGCGTAACACGAGAATGAACCTCATTGGTTTTTGCTGAAGCTCAAACGTGATGCGTAACACGAGAATGAACCTCATTGGTTCTTGCTGAAGCTCAAACGTGATGCGTAACACGAGAATGAACCTCATTGGTTTTTGCTGAAGCTCAAACGTGATGCGTAACACGAGAATGAACCTCATTGGTTCTCGCTGAAGCTCAAACGTGATGCGTAACACGAGAACGAACCTCATTGGTTCTTGCTGAAGCTCAAACGTGATGTGTAACACAAGAATGAACCACATTGGTTCTCGCAGAAGCTCAAACGTGATGCGTAACACGAGAATGAACCTCATTGGTTTTTGCTGAAGCTCAAACGTGATGCGTAACACGAGAATGAACCTCATTGGTTCTTGCTGAAGCTCAAACGTGATGTGTAACACAAGAATGAACCACATTGGTTCTCGCAGAAGCTCAAACGTGCTGCGTAACACGAGAATGAACCTCATTGGTTCTCGCAGAAGCTCAAACGTGCTGCGTAACACGAGAATGAACCTCATTGGTTCTCGCAGAAGCTCAAACGTGCTGCGTAACACGAGAATGAACCTCATTGGTTCTCGCAGAAGCTCAAACGTGCTGCGTAACACGAGAATGAACCTCATTGGTTCTTGCTGAAGCTCAAACGTGCTGTGTAACACGAGAATGAACCTCATTGGTTCTCGCTGAAGCTCAAACGTGCTGCGTAACACGAGAATGAACCTCATTGGTTCTCGCTGAAGCTCAAACGTGATGCGTAACACGAGAATGAACCTCATTGGTTCTTGAGAAGCTCAAATGTGATGCGTAACACAAGAATTAATCTCATTGGTTCTTGCCGAAGCTCAAACGTGATGCGTAACACTAGAATGAACCGCATTGGTTCTTGAGAAGCTCAAACGTGATGCGTAACACGAGAATGAACCTCATTGGTTCTCGCTGAAGCTCAAACGTGCTGCGTAACACAAGAATGAACCTCATTGGTTCTTGAGAAGCTCAAACGTGATGAGTAACACGAGAATGAACCTCATTGGTTCTTGAGAAGCTCAAACGTGATGAGTAACACGAGAATGAACCTCATTGGTTCTTGAGAAGCTCAAACGTGATGAGTAACACGAGAATGAACCTCATGAGTTCTTGCGGAAGCTCGAGTTGATATTGTGTATATGTGAATAAAAGCCTAAATTCAATCTGTTCAACATATAAAGCGATCGAGTCTCGTCAGAAAATTTGGACTAAACCGCTCAATTCATATGGATTAGTTTTGCGACCTATTTATGAACTTTTTGAAGCGTCAAAGTGGTAGTAGCATAGCTGTTAACTGAGGGACAGAAAGCACTCAGATTTCATCAGAAAGATCTTCATTTGTGTCCCGAAGATGAACGAAAGTCTTACGGGTTTGGAACGACGCGAGAGTGAGTAATTTATGACTGAATTTTCATTTTTGGATGAACTATCCCTTTAAAAACCCCTGATTATAATGATTTTGCACATGAAAATGCACATTTGATCTTCTGCAGAGACGCCGACCAATAAAGCCAAGTTATCCAGGGTCAGGCAGTTTAAGAGAGCTGCAGTAGGTGATTTGGAGCTTACTGGCACTCCTCGCTAGGCATAATTTGGCTCTCAGATTGGAGGAGTCTGATCACATTGCGTTTGGGGGCCTCTTAAATGAAGGTAAAGTCTGGGAGACTGCTATAAAAGCAATGGGCTTGGGGTGAGAATATGATTATGCGGTTCTCGTCTATCGATGCCAACTCTGACAATTTTTGATGAGTACAAAGCCAGCACCGTGCTCATGGTCGATGTTTTTCAAAGTCTTGCTGGCTTGGCCAGGGTTTCTCTTAATTTTCTCAACATGTCTCTGAGGCAATGTCAGCTCCACTGGACTCCAAAGATGGGCTTGAGTTCTTCCAGAATGCTTGATGTTTGCACCCCCAGAGAGACTGAGTTCTTTGTCTTGGATTTATATTCTTTTAACAGCTGAAAGTACATGCCAGTCAAAGGAAAACAATCCTTCTTGGACACCAAAGAGCTTGGTTAAAGCCAATAACATTTTGTTATGGAATTGTTCTTTGTAGAAATACAATACAGAAAAATGGCCTCAAATTCGTTTCAATACCTCATGCGAGAATGACCCAACTGAAAAAAGAAAAGCAGCACGTTTTACTTTTTTCAGTGGGATTTGTCATCTAACCAGTGGAAAGGAAGACGCAGATCTGATAAGTGTATCCTTATGTGTGCATAGTAGCATGCCTAGAAATTCTTATTGTCTTATAAAATGCACTCATTGTATTGTACCAAACTTAGCTAATTGCTTTCTGTTGTTTATTCACGATACCATCAGTCGCTCCAGAGCTCCAAAGTGTCTTGTGGACCAGCTTAGGCAAGAAAGATAGCATTCTCTCGCATGGTTTTTATGCATGAAATCATATGGAGCGACCTTTCCTCGTTGCATTAAAAGTGTATAGTCTAGACGGCAGTGTGATTTGAGTTCATTAGGGTCAGGGGCTTGAAACAGGCCAAGTTGGACAAGGAAAAGGTCTTGGAGATCCAGAGGCTTTACGCACTGGGATCGTTATAATGTTAAAACAACCGTGCCATTAGCTCATTGGTCCTGGACTGGAGTTTGCAGCAATCGTGGGGGCTGGGAGCAAATGTCTCTGAAGTGACCTTTAACCTCTTTAGGGGTGGGATAGAATTGTGCTATCTTTCTGCATCCTCTCCAAGATATCCCACAAGAATTAGAGAGAGCTCCTGTTCAGTTTTTATGACCTCACAGAAAACTGGCTGTCAAAGCATCCCGATTTCCTATCTCAGGCTTGTCCTAACCTTTTGCCTTACTGGAATTCAGTTCATGAGTGTTTTTTAGGGCTCAAGAGTCGTAAAGTTGGCCTGCTTTATCCGGAGATCTGCTTGCAAATCTCTTGCTCGAGGGCGGCTGGTAGGCTGCCCTGTAAATGAAAAAGGATTTGACCTAGTGAAGTGAATTGAATTGATCCATCTAGCTGAAGAAGTCACATGGTCTTTCCAGGTATTTGCCTGGTAGCAAAGAACCCATTCCCAATTTATATCTCTCTTTGAGGTGGCGGTTTGTGTTCGAGATGATGGGTTCTGTAAATGTTCTTCATTTAGTGGTGGTAAACACACAGTACTGCAACTAATACATTTAATAGTTTGCACAAGGATTGCATGTTTGAAATGCAGTTTACTCAGCTTTCTAGTACTCACTGCAGATGCTTCACAACCACCCAAAGCAGTATTCGAGCATAAAGACGTGTGAACACACGGAAAAGCGTTGGATTTAAGAACGAAGAGATTGTTTTTTTGCGTCCAGGGATAGCCTTCTTGGAGTTTCAGACTTAATTCTTCAGGCTCCAGTTGAGAAATAAGACTCTTTGTTTCCACATTGCTGATAATTCATCATCTTCTGGTCTAATTTCCGCTGCTGCTTTTGTTTTCACCCGCCCAACTCCCAACCCCCCCAAACTTTTCACTTCCACTTGTTTTCTTTACCTCCCACTGATTCTTGCCCTTTCCCCAGCATTTTCCGTTTTCACGTTCCAACATCTAGCCCTCCATCGGCCTCTACTCTTCCACATCTCTCTTGGTTTTTGCTGTTAGTGGTTGTGTCGTCTGGCAATGCGGTTTGAAATCCATCAAAAGATTCAAACTGCAGCTGCTCGTCCCCAGGTGACTGACATCAGTAAACATCTTGACTTGTAGAGGAAAGGAATGTATGCGTGTGTGTAGAAAGACAGATGTACCTTGTGGTTTTTTTAAAGGTCCATTTACGGCAGGCTTAACTTGGTGCTGATAGAAATAAAACTGTTTTCACAGTGAGTGTCCAGGTTTGACAGAGATCCTAAGGACTTGTTGGAAAGAAACGGCTAAAGCTGCCTCCAAGCTGTCAATTACCAGCTGGTCGTTATGGATCAAGTCATATACACTGAACAGTGAGGCCCATAACATGGTGCAGGGTTTGTTCCTAAGAAGCACAGGACTTTGGGGTTGGTCCTGTCATTAATCACATATATCATGACTAAGACAGACGCTTTTCTCTGGACTAACTCTCGGTGAGAAAATTGCCAAAAAAACAGCTCATGGATGAGCACATTTGGGAACGTAAGAGTAGCTTCAGTAAATATTTCTGTCTCAGGAAGTTTAGTTATGGTCCTACTCAAAACAAACTCTCTTTATGTTTTCCCGGGTAAGTCCTTTGGGGTCATTGTATGTATTGAGCCGGATTTATTGCAAAGGGTCAGAAGGTCTTTGAGACTGTAGATATTTCATTGTGTTGAAACGCTCATGATTAATATTTGCTTTCTGTAATTTAATGGACTTGTTTTTGTTGTTTCAGGCCCAATGTATGTGGTTCCCGCTTTCACTCGTATTGCTGTCCAGGATGGAAAACACTTCCCGGAGGAAACCAGTGTATAGTTCGTAAGTATCTGTTGTATTTGTTTTTAAAGCTGCATGCCAAAGATGCCATTAAACAATTATCAAAGTAACTATACAGTACACTCACCACAGAGCTTTTAGCCTTAGGCTAACTGCGGTTAAGTGCCTACAATGATAGCAGGGGATTTGGGGTTTGACCCCAGAGCCTCAAACCACAACACAACCCCCAAGAGATAAAGACTTCGCTCAGAAAGATAAGACCCAGGCTCTGTTTAGCATACAGTATATACTGCCTACTTTTATGACTTTGTGTGCAACAAGTAACTTTCAAAAAGTAATGAATGCTTCTGGTGTTTTTGCATCCATGCAAATGCCACCAATCTTGGAAAACAACATGATTATTTTATTCCATGCATATAAAACTGCACATAACGTCACCCATCCTGACCAGCAAAATAAGTGACCAAAAGACCTGCCAACCATCATAGTCCTAAAGCTGCACATGATTAATTATTATCTCTCTGTTCAGATCAAAATGCCTTTGCTGAACACTTCTCATGAATGTTTTTGTCTCTCCAGCGATCTGTAGGAACTCGTGTGGGGATGGTTTTTGTTCGAGGCCCAACATGTGTACCTGCTCCAGTGGTCATCTTGCCCCTAGCTGTGGGGCGGGCGCACGTGAGTTTGGTCATTTCGGTCTCCTTTTGTTCTTTGTGGACCATTAGAAAAACACATTGGCCCTCATTTATCAAAAGTGCGTACACCAAATTTCCAGCGTACACCTGGCGTACACTCAAAACCACGGTGACTTTGAGATTTATCAATATGGACGTTGGCGTACGGCACGCTCAAATCCTACTCCAGCTCAGGAGGTGGTGTACGCAAATGCGCAGAAAATCAATTACTAACACCACAACTAACACCACAAAACGCACTGACAAAGATATGCTATTATGACCCACTGTAAAAAAACAACAACAACTAAAGCCCTATTCGCACGGGATAAGTAGGCTATTATCTGGGGACCTCGTGTGATTTAGAAATTACACCCCCACATCTAAATTTTGCGTGGCGCATTCGCACGGGATATGCTGTGATTTTACTCGAATTTACTGACTTATCTCCCGGATATGATGTAAAGACTTGAAAATGTTTTTTCGTATCGATATCATTTTGATTGTTTTATAGTAATACAAATAATTTCATTCAGTTAGAGAACAGATGCAATTAAAAACGTAACTGAGCAATAATAACAATATACGACGGAAGATTCAGTTTCAAAGCTAAATGTAAAAGCGCCCATTTAAGCGAGTTGTCATTGTACTGTTCTGTTTTTTTGTTTTTCTTTAATAATAATATTAAACACGCCATTCAAGCAATTTACTCCCAAATTGGTGCTCATTCTAAAATGAAAGATAAAGATAAAAATTCGCACAGGACACAAAAACCTTGCAAAAATTATATACGATCCGCCTAATCCCGGCCAAATCACAGAGATGCCGATTCGCACGGGACTGTTATCACAGGACCTCGGTGTTTGGCGAAATATATAATTTGCCGGGGAATTTTTACTTTACATATTACAGACATGGCCGATTTGCATGGGATTAATATCACAGACATTCTCTGCAATTATTACAAATCACCAGAGGTCCCCAGATAATACTAATCCTGTGCGAATAGGGAAGTAATTATAAACTTCAGTGTTTATTTTTGTGCAACATGGACTTCAATGTTTAATTTGTGTGACTTTACCAAAGCATTTGATTTGTAGGCATATGTATTCCTCCAGTTGCGAGCCTGTGCGCTTTACCTGACGTTGGTTAGGCCCGACAGCTGCGCACGGACTGGGACTGAAAATAATTCAGACTGACAAAATAATAAAAATGACATTCTTCTTCTTTTAAATAATAATAAAATAAATAATAATAATAACGACATTCCTCTTCTAAATAACAATAAGCGTCATTAATAATACAAATCATAATAATAAGAAGAAGAATCTTACAAATTGTCATGCAATTATTAATGTGAATGAATGGTACTCCACATCACATCATCATCACTATTGTACACCCCAATACATGTGACGTGATACGAAATTAAATGCTAATTATTTCAAAACACGTGCTGTAAAATAATGAATTGTGATAGGTAATTTCTCATCCAAACAGCTATTTAAACTGGATTTCCACCGTACACCTTTTTGTGGGCGCCTTTAATCCCACTCTTTAAACTCCCAAATAAAACAATTTAGTTTTTTTTCCACTTCCCTGGTGATGGTCTCGATCTCCACGTCAGAGAAGTTTCGCTTCTTTGCCGTCTTTCGTGTGTCCATGGCGTAAAATGAGGGCGTGGGGGAGGCGGAGACTTGAATATATAGGGCCGTGTTATTCTAATGACGATCGTTTTCAGCCGCGGCATTTATCACGGGCAGGTTTTGCGTACGCCTGGATTTCAGAGGTGCGCACAGCTTCATAAATCAGGCGGTGAGAGGAGTGTAAGCATAATCTTACGCCAACATATACGTCAACCGTTTCTATGCAAGATTGATAAATGAGGGCCACTATGACTAGTTAATTGCTTCTTTTTTGAATTTTTGGTGCTTTCATTTATAGCCATAGTTTAGTAACAGGATATGAAAATGACTTTTAACAGCGTTTGGAACATGCACTCTAATCACTAGGACAAAGCTTTGACTTTTTTCATATTTTTTTAAATTTCTTTAGTGTGTAATGTTGCTGTTTGATCATGAAAAGATCTGCAAAGTCCATCCAGCGGGCATTCTTCTCTATATCAGTGTCAGTGTTTCTGAACTCCCTGAAACGCCTCATTTGTAGTCTTGAGTTTTCTTCCGGGAACAAACACGTCACAATATTCCTCATTTAAATCATTCATAAGCAGAATAAAGGGGCGGGGCCTGTTTGAGTTAGTTAGTGAAACTGGCGGTTATGGTAAGGGGAAGGTATATTTGAACTTTTCGTTGACATTTTCAACGATTGATTAGGTTAAGAGTTGAAATTGAGATACAGATGGCTGGAAATACTGTGTAATTCTTCTGACAGCGTATAGTGTTTCGTCCATTGAATCATTAGCTGATGTCAAGCTAAGAGCGTTTTCTGTTGAGATATGTTGAATTTGAGACCACGTCCGCTGGTGAAAAACGTGATTGATTGTGTTTAGATGGCGCTGGGAAAAGTAATGACTGTTGGTAATTCATGGATGAGGTGTTTAGCATTAGCGCAGGTTTCTCTTACTGCACTTGCTCTCTGCCAGCGGCGTCCAGCCGTTTCTCAACGAATGCCTGGAATATGTGGTCATAGACAAATAAACCCAAATGCACCAAACCATAGGGTTCGGTCTCGTAAGCTGTAAAACCAGAGTCGATTTATTCGCCAATGAGAAATTGACCATCTAATTCAGCTGCCAGTTCCTTGTCTGTTTGAAAGCAAATGCTAAACATCCGCTCGTACTCTGTTTTGGCAGCCTTATGGGATTTGCGCGATCGGTAATGCTGTCATTACGCCTACCCGACCGCGTACCGTCTGCAGTGGTTGGGAGCGGCCACATTTATGAGTCAGTTATGAATTTGCAATTACTCCATAAATAACAAGCCGCCACACTGATGTTAGCTGTAGCCATTAGCGTCCAAAACACTGCTAACCTCTTTCTTTTCATCATTACAGTCTGATTACCATCTCTCTCAATTGTATTCGCTGTTAGCAAGGTTATTTAAGTATAAGTAATAAACATACTATTATAGTATGATTTTTTTTATTTTAGTTAGTTATTTTAATACTTCAACTTAAACGTTGTATTAAAGATACAACACTATAGTTCAAGAAACTATAAGATTCAAGCTTAAGCTCCACGACGTGAACTTGACGTTGACAGGCCACCACGAGAAAGAAACGGCCATAAAGGACCTCTGTTCCTTGGCCTCGCTCATGTTTCCTGCCGTCAGCGTAGCTTGTAAAAAGCTGACAGATGTGGCTGCTGCATACAGAGGTGCATTGTGGGGTGGGAGCCTCGGGGAGCCCCTTTTGTGTGTGCGCTAGCGTGAGCGCTTCAGCACGTGCAGCTCACTTAGCATGGGTCAGCGAGCGAGAGCGTCGCCCCTCCACCTGTAGGGGGCCGTCAGCAGGTCTAGCCGATGAAGTCATTTCCTGTGCTTCAGGAAAACACGGCCAGCGCTCAAACATTTACAGGCCTTGCAGTTGAAAGCATGCCATCAGCGAAAAAACATGTTTGATCTGCATCCAGCAGGATTTTTCATGTGAAATCAAATGAAAATAGGCGAACGTTCAACTTTTACCCTCTTGTTTTGTTTTATTCTTTTTTACATTCATTTTAAAGGAGTAGGTCATGGCAGGCAAAGATGAAAGGAATAAATGATAAACTGTTATTTACATATCTTTGTCTGGGATAAGTAGTAGCTTGAATTATGTTGGGCTGAAACGTAATGGCACGATGCCTTTGTTTGGACAGAACCAAAGAGCTTGGCAAGAGCAACGTTTTGATGCAACCGATGGGGAACATCAATCTCTTTTTAAAACTCATCCCGTGATTGCTTGTGCTCATGTCATCTGCTTTTTTTTCTGAGTGCAATTTTAAATCGCAATATACAAACGCTATTCTTCGCTAAGTGATTCTGTCTGTGCCGAGAGAATTCCAATTTTCGTGAAAATTGCTGGGAAATTAATCTACTCGTTCAGGATGAAAATAGGTTTTTGTTGGCCGAGTAAAATTGCTCTTACCAGGAATTCGATTTGGCAGCTGCTGATATTGGAAAGACAATAAATAAGAAGTATAGTCGGTCTCAGATACATTCTGCAAGTATGACTAAATCAAATTGATAGTGAAAGCGAGTTACAGTAAACTGAAATATAGATCAGTGTTATAAGGGCAAACATACAGTTATGAATGTAGTGCTATAAATTATAGCGATATCCAAGATTTGTTCTCTGAAAACCTACTTTGTGTGATATAGCTAAGAAAATTACATGTGTTTTTTGAGGGAGTTTTTCAATATTTATGAAGTGGCATTTTTTTAATCTATCATTTCAATTAAACAGCCAGTGTAAAAATGTAATGCAAGAACTATAATCTGGTCAAATATAGTGTTTCTCACACCGTTTTTAATGAAATAAAGACATTTTAAGACAAGTAAAATACCACATGAAAATGTTTTAGTGATGACGTGAAGGCGTTTTGAATCAATTCCATTACATTTATGCATTATCACATGCTTTTATACTTACAATAGAGGAATACATTTGAAAAAATAGCACTTTATTTTACAGTCCTGTTTCGCATGTACATACCATATACTTATTGTCGTAATTACAATAACTGGGTAGTAACTACTAGGTACTAGTCCTGAACTTACCCCTAAATCTAATCTTAACCCATGTAGTGACCTTATATTACTCAAAATTACTATTTCAGTTTTTCTACTTCAAATGTTCATGTTTAATTCAATGTGTTACTTGCCGTTTCTTTGTAATTATTTGCAAATCCTACCCCAACCTTTCTATCAGTGTCACAGAGGCAACAATATTCATAGTGTACAATGCCAAGTTTATTATAAAGCAGTTTGAACTGATCCATGGAAATGAAAGATTTTCTGTAGATTATTCCTTATTCCTGAACTTAACTGCACGGAGGGTGCATTGTTATATTGAGCACTCCAGCTGGTTTATAATCACCTCTCTTGTCTCTGTACAGTCCAGTCCTGCAGCGTCAGATGCATGAATGGAGGGGTCTGTAATGAAGACGCCTGCTCGTGTCAGAAGGGCTACACTGGAACTCACTGTGGACAGCGTAAGTGAACCTCCTTTTCAGAATGTCCAGACATAACCACATGCCAGACACACACAATAATAGATGATTTCACAAGAATTGGGCTTACAGACAAGAACAATCTTAGAATGCATTTAAACCCAACTTTAACTTTCTCTAAATGCAAGAGGACTTAAACTTCCAACCTGCGGATCACTGTACTATTAATATAAATACATATTATTCATATAAGTCCCAATTTTGTTTTCTGTAGCTGTGTGTGAGAGCGGATGTCAAAACGGCGGCCGTTGTATTGGACCAAACAGATGTGCCTGTGTCTATGGTTTTACTGGACCGCAGTGTGAGAGAGGTAAGCCGCCGATATCCTTCCAAAGTTCATATTTTCTCAACTCTTAATTGTGTTGACGTCTGTGAGGATGTGCGGTTTGTTTACCGTCTCAGGTCTGCTTCAAGAATGTGGTAACAGTGTGTGAATGTGACCCAGAAACGCTCAGAAGGGTAATTTACAGTAGTTTTGAGTAGGTGTGCTTCCCCCTTCACTGTAGCTAGTGTGAAATTAATGCTACAGTTTACATTGTGGCCACATCTCTCAGAGCTGGAACAATGAGGTAATCTGGGGCGTAAAAAAAGGCCTCCCTTTGGGTGCTCGAGACGTTCTATCAGAGGTGAAATCCTTGGCTGGAGTTATGAGAAAATGACAGACTGAAAGGACCGTAAAGGCTGTTCCCATCAGGCCGTGTGAATTGTGAGAGAGGAGCGCCCCAGGCACACTAGACCGAATACCTAAGCCCTTTTCGGTACCCCACCCTTCTGTGTCTGGTTCTTTCTGTAACCCCACCCCTTCATGAAGCCCCCTTGTGCAATCGTAGGCCGGTTCCCTTTGAAAACCCAACACAGGGAGGTGGAAAAGTTTGGGAGACATCTGGCAGTAGATAAAGTAGGGTGGAAATGACAAGGGAATTTTTCTGTGTGGAGCCGTAGACTATCCTGACAAGAAAGGATGGCGGTGGTGGGGGGTTCTCTAAGAAATGGAGACCCCAGCTGTGTATACACAGCCAGGCCTAAACTAGTACAAACAATCTCTTCACACGGAGAGCACCGTCCATGGGACACCAGCTGCCCCCGGCAGCTCCTTCCTGGGCCACCTGACAAGATTCATTCAGTCCAGACCCTCGTCTCCGAGACCCCCAGATTTACCCTCAGGGTCCTTGCTTGTAGGTTGTAAAAACATCACACCCAAAAATTAGTCATTTCATTTTCATTAAAGAGCAGAGAAAAACTCTTTATTCAGCCTGTCTCAGTCACTTCTGTTTATCATGAAGGGACTGCATTTCACACAGTTGATGAATTTCCAAAAGATGATGCAGTTTTTCGCAAAAGGCCTGATGTCAGTCTCTCTATTTGGTTCTTACAAAGAAGCCAGAACAGTCTTCCAAGAAAGAGGTAGTAACAAAGAAATTGGATCCTGAAAACCGTGCAGCACAATAGTTGGATGGCGTTTTTGGAAAGTCAGGCGTCTGCAGAAGAGTTCTGCGAACACAGTGCTAGCTCAGCTGTGAGTCGGGCGCGGTTTATTGGGGAGTTGACGCTGAGAATGGTGATAGCCCCTAACACCATCTAATTCGTTTTCCGTTTAGCCACGTCTGCTCTGTGTTATCACTTTCGGTGGCCCATACCGAATAAAGATATGCATAGTATTCATTTCACCATCGAAGGGTAACTTTGCTCAAGGCTGTGGTCACTAGTCTGTTTAAGTTGCATCAATTACCACTGTTTTGGCACAGCTGCTATTGGTTTTTTGTTTGGTGCAGTGGATTCTAGAGAAAAGTTTTTTTTCCGAGCAATAAAGCGTGACTGATCCTCCTGTAACCACAAGAGTATGAATGAAAGTACTAAGGACCGAGGCTCAGTGGACTCACTGTGGACTGACTCATTTGGGAGTCATAAAACTATTGAAACCTTGGCTTGTTGGATGTGTGTGACAGAGATAAGATGTGAAGAGATTGCCTGTATTATTTAGCCATATTGTAAATCACCGAGCAGTGAAAGAGTTTGTTGGTCCGTCCGAGAAACTTCAAAGCCTTTCACAGGAACGCTTGCACGTCTAATGTTTCCTTTCTACCCACCTTATTTTCTTCAGACCTACGTGAATGAACTTCTGCTTCTCCCCAAGTGAAAACACATTTCTTATCTTGGTGTGTACTCTGATTAAACCAAAATAGGTCACAACAAAGCGAGTGACTCTTCCCAGTCATTGACTCTTGAGCACGTTTTTGGCTGCGCTCGAGGTTTCCACCTGCAGCTGGTCCCAGAGGCTTAACGTTCCAGACTAGATTAACTTCCCTTTGGCTGATTTGTCATTTCTTAGAAGGTCTTTCATGACAGTCTACTCCCTTTTGGTCCATTAGCACTGAGGATGATAAAAGCAGGCCAAGTCGTTGGAGTGTGAAAATTCCTCCTGCCAAATTACGCTGCCGCTCAATCTTTGGACAAGTGTGAATGCCACACATCAGCTACCTCCTGAGGCATAATTCTTTCCCAAATTGACTCATGATTCACGATAATCTACCCTGCGCAATAGTTGGCAGACACTGCTGGCAGGGAAACACTGGTGACTAAACGGAAAGTAGAGGTGAGTGAGTGTTTTGTGGTATAGGGTGTAGGTGAATGGTTTTGATCTGACAAGCCACTCGAACTGTAATCAAGGCAAAATTACTTCCGAATGTTGTCTGCATCACCGACACATCCCCCCTTCTCTGGAGTCTGCTTGCTTCTGGGAAGCAAGGTCTGTGCATTGCTGCCAAGTTTGCCAATGTGACATTGAGGTTTCGCTTTTGCCAGATCTGTTTCTGTTGGAGATTGCAATCTCCTCCATTAAAGTTCTCAAACGAGTCCAGTCTTTAGTGTGGACCTACTGTGTTACGCTGTGTATATTCTTCTGCCTGTGTTCAGTACAAACTGCGCTGTGCTAAAGTTGGCTGGTTCGAACAAGACGATGGCTTCCAACTGATGTTGGCCGGAGTTTTCAGACTCCCAGGCTCCAGTTTAATTGCAGATCAAAGTGTTGTTATACATTTCTCAGTACCTTCTTCATTATTATCCTTCACTTCTGAGCAACTTATTACATCCATGTAGTCCTCCACCCTAAACCTAACCCTAAGGACTTAAATGTCCAGAAAAGCCAACCCTTCGACTTTATGTACGTGACTCGCTACTTTTGTGATCCACTACTAGTCAAAAGTCCCAAGGTTATTTTTGCTTATAGACACTTTAGGTCGCATTTGTTTCTTCCCAACATGCGAAATGACCAAATCCATAAATCGAGAAGATTTTGACTTATAGATACATCCCAGAGGCTTTACCCATATGAATATCATCACTCACAGTAAGAGTCAAAGCAGCACTTTATAGAGACTGATTAATTGGAGTATTGGATATGCATGGACACATCTGGGCCTTAGCTTGTCCCACTGTAGTCCTGACCAGGCACAATTAATCAACCCCAGATGTGCATAGGATGCTCGCTGTGGGTCGCCTCAACTTGGAAAGGACCTGCATTCCTGGGCTCAAATCGTCCAGGAAGAACGGTCAGGTCAGGGGAGCTCAGAAGGGACAAGCAGAAGGGACAGTGAAGGGATTTGAAGACACGTGAGGGGGATATCTCTATAGTCCTTCTTCCTTTTTTTCTTCTCTACTTGACCTACTTTCTTAGTGCCATTTCCCCCCCTCTTGGCTATGGATATATGATTTAGCTTTTGTTTCGCATGCAATATTATGAAGGATACGGAAAGATTTGTTCATTCTGTTGAGGAATGACTAGGGAAATCATGGGGTCAGGAACTCATTCATATCCCGCCAGAGTAAACCGACTCTCACAGTATACCCCAAACAAATGTGCGATCTCGTTCAATTACGTTTTTAAAACATACCAGCAAAGACTGCATCAGGGCATTTATTTGAGCTTAAGCTGAGTTTTATTAAACACAACTGGATCCTAAAATGCTCAGTTTATTTCAATGTCTAATTGGTTTGTTTAGAGCTCAAAACATCGTTAATGATATTAAAATTTCTCAATTGGCAACCAGCACAAAGGAAGTTAAATTGCCAAATCTCCAAATGTCAAAGCAGTACTAGTACCACTATCCCACATTTCGACCTCAGCCAAAAAAACTAGACAGTTGTCATGGAAATTGGCATTATTGATACCAACTAAGCCATTACCTAGTTATCCTATTATATTCTTATAAGAGAATCACTGTCAGAGCATTCCCAGACCGACCTCCAGCATTGGAAACAGCTGCATGATGGAGAAGATGTGTCTGCCAGCATTCTTTACCCGTTAAATGGGATTTCTTGTCGTAATTCCTCTGCTGCATGTCATGGTGTTTATTGTCGTATCATTGAAAGGTTTTGTCAGGCTATGGCAGCTTTCTGGTTTATTCAAGTTTAGCTAATTGGCCAGCTAGTCAAATAAGTACCACCAAACTTGACCATCCTAACTAGTGGAAACTAGTGTCCAGCACACAACATTAGGCCAGTTTAAGCTGTTTTTTATGTTGACTCATGGTTTTGAGGTGGTATCTTACCCCAGGAAAGGCTGTTGTAGCACATCCCAATTTTTTATTCTTGTATTTATTGATCTCCCCAACGCTCTTCATCTCTCCCACAATCAGACTACCGGACCGGACCGTGCTTCACACAGGTCAACAACCAGATGTGCCAGGGTCAGCTAAGTGGCATCGTGTGCACCAAGACGCTGTGCTGCGCCACCATCGGGCGAGCGTGGGGTCACCCGTGTGAGATGTGCCCTGCTCAACCCCATCCTTGTCGAAGGGGTTTCATACCCAACATCCGCACTGGTGCATGCCAAGGTAAGACATTGCCGCTAGCATCTGAACAAATAGCTCTTTCCTTCTCAGCGTCTGGCTCACATGTTTGTTGAATTCTTGCCCTAATGACCAGCCTGACGTGGCAGATGACACTAAGAGAGGTCATGGCCTGTGTAGGACAAATCATACCACTCCAGTCCATGTCCAAAAGGACACTTCCCCATTGTGTTTCCTAGAAGCGGCAAATATTTACATGACTTCCATTAGGAGTACTTTAAATGGGATTGCATAATGGTTTGTCACATTTATTTACAATTATGGGCGTATTGTTTGGACTTGTTGAAGGACATAGTTGGACATGATTTAATTCTGTTCTCAAGGCTTGTTGCACATAATAAACCGTATACACATAGCTCATGAATATTCACTAGGTAAGGTCACTATAACAAGATTAACACTTGCACGTTAACAGAGGCTTTATGTTTTATAGTATTATATTTTTAACAATATCAACAATTTTGCAGATGAAAAAATACCAAATGCCACCCTGACTTCACATATAATCTCAAAGACGCCTCCTCCCAGTGATTAGAAATGTCTCCTCTTTAACTTTTTATTCTTTTCCTCCCCTCAATATACAACATAAGAGACAGCTCCAAGTCTGGCCCGGATTTGCCCAAAGACAGAGTGCTTTTGCAAAAGTCTGTCTGGCTGAAGTACAAAGCACACACATGTGGGAGGATTTGTGTACCGTACACTGAGCTTTCCAGATTCTCTTTGCGTTCAATGGCATTTAATAGGAGAAGCTATTTTAGGACTATACTAGTAGACAGAGCCAATGGTTTTGTGCTTATTGGATACACGTTAAGGCCTGCGGATTATATCAAAGTAAAGAAACAGGTCAAAACAGATAAATAAAGTTGTCGCGCCAGCCAGAAATGTAAGTGCCATCCAACCCAGACAATACCAAAGATCTGTGGTTGTGTCATGAAGTCCGAAGGTTAGATGGTGCTGTTGTAGTCGAAATTAGTATTTTCTTTCCAAACAAAGTACTGTTCATGAGATATACATACTGAAAATGGTCAACTACAGAAATGGGTTAAATGTCTTTCTTTTTCTCCCTTTTAGACGTGGACGAGTGTCAGGCCGTCCCGGGACTATGTGCTGGAGGAAACTGCATTAATACAGTGGGCTCGTATGAGTGCAAATGTCCCGCAGGTCACCGGCAAAGTGAGACCAATCAGAAGTGCGAAGGTATGTCACTTACTCCTCAAACCTGTCAGAAAACAGCATGAGAATGATCTCACTCGTGTTCATTACTCAAAATTGGAAAAATTGGCGTTTTCTTCGACATTGTAAGCTTTCCAATGTGTTGATATGCATGAAATGTTGACGTCAGTGAATATCCAATTCATATTGGCTGGAAATAGAATGATGACATTTACATGCTGGTGTGGTTACCAGATTACATACCAAGTGCTTTTTTTTCTCTTTGGCTCCATCTTTAACAATAGATAAAGCCGCTTGAGGGGAATTTAAGCAATGCCGAGTGAAAACAAACAGGCGTGTTGTAAAGTGGGGGTCTTGGATCCAATCTTGCCCTTTAGGAGTATTAAGATAAAACTTAGAAAGAGAGATAAAGTAGTGGATTACAGCTTTTTTATACCAGCTAAAAGGTTATCAGATTGTTTTATTTATTTATGCCAAAATATTTAAATAATATTGAAATATGTATTATTTTGTTCTATATTAAAAATCTCACGTAGTCTTTGAATAAGAAGAGTCATACCAAAAGTAAAATATACTACTCAGAGGTTTTCTACATGTTCAAAACTGTTAGTTAAGAGTTAAGTATGTACAATGATAGGGTTCGGCACACTTCCAGTCAGCAAGGCAGAGGGAATCCTGACCCTCGAGGTTATTAGTTAAACTCCTAATCACATTTTGACCCTGAATGACATGCCCATTACTAAAACAGTGGTTTGGAGAAGAAGCAGACGTCGGTCTGCAGGCTTCACCTAAGTAGACTTTTTCTCAAGGAAACGAGAGAGAAACTTCTGCAAATTAGATGCTCAAATGATCACTAAAACACCCTGAACTTTAAGTCTGAACGGCTGGAGTAGAAGTGCTCCTCTGTGATTTGAAGCTGCGTGGAGGGTGGAAAAAACCCAGGTGGTAGTTCTGTGGGAAGAGGAGGGGCTTTTAATTACAAGACAATGGTGTGGTGGAAAAAGTCTTGCCCCGGGCCAGGAGGTAAGGCATGAGGCATACCTCGTACTGCTTACAGGGCACTTTCGAAAGAGTGGCGAGGAGACGTCAACTGCAGCTTGTTTCAGAAAAAGACGCTTTTGAAAGTTGAAAATGTAACGATAAGTTTGTCTACGTTCGCTAACTCTTTATTTTACAGTGTCCTTGTTACATGTAGTTACTGTAGTAATAACTATAAATGACATGCAACTAACCCTAAACCAAACCCCAATCCTAACACCAACCCTATAGTAAGTGCATGTAGTTAATTATTATTACACAGTACTTAAATGCGTAATTACACTGTAACACGGACACCTTAAAATAAAGTTTAACCCTAAGCATATAAACGCAGATACACTCTTAGAAGAAAAAGTTCTGTAAGGCGCTTCATGGATAGAGTTTTAGAGGTTCCTATCATTTCGTTTTAAACTGGAAATTATTATGCAATCATTTAAGATATTTTTCCTTATAGAACCTTTTTGGCATAAAGGTTTCTTCAAAATTGAGTCAATGTTCTATATAGAACCCCATTGAGCCTTTAAAGGACTTAGGGTTTAACGAAAGCTTCTTAAATTTTGTGGTTCTTTGAAGATTCTTAATGTTACATTATAGTTATTCAGATCAGGATATTAATGTATCATCCATTATAAGAACTTTGTTATAAAAGTTCTTTCAGTGCCATAGAAGAACCTTTGATGCCGTAGAAGAACCTTTCTCCTTTGTTGTAAGTTCTTAGGTCATACAACAACCTTTTTGTGACACCATATACATTTAAAAAGAACTTAAAGTAGAACTTACACTTTAATTATGATAAATTTTTTTCTATGACATCATAAGAATGTAGAAGTACCTTTTTAAGTTCTTACTCATAGGAAAACCATTTATTCATTTCTATAATGGTATTATAAGAACTTAAAAGGGTTCTTCAATGACATCATAAGAACTTGAAATTCTTTAATGCTATTGCAAGAACTTAAAAAGTTTCTAACATGACATCCTTAGAACTTAGAGTTGAAGAACGTTATGATATCATAAGAACTTGAAGTTCTTTTATTGTATTATTAAGAACTCAAAAATATTATTTTGTGACAAAACTTAGAAAAACAACTGTTGAGTTCTTTAATGGCTTTATAATAACATAAAAATTATTCTATGACATCCTTAAAACTTAGAACAACCTTTTTAGAATATCATAAGAATTTAAAGTTCTTTTATGGTATTATAATAACTTAAAAAGGTTATTCTATGTCACCATAAGAACTTAGAAAAACATTTTTAGAATAGCATAAGTATTTCAAGTTCTTTAAAGGAATTATAAAAACTTAAAAGGTTCTATGATATCTAAAGAACTTACTGTAGAACAACTTAATGATATCATAAAAACTTTAAGTTCCAGCCTTCATGAACAATTAGATATCACTTATACAGTATTAAATACTAAATCAATAGTAGTTATTAGGATTACTGTGGTTTGGAATTGGTCAAATGTGCCTGAAAAAAAAAATATGATCAGAAAATCAACGTGCATAATAATTCTGCACTTTTATGGTATTATAATAACTTAAAAAAGGTTCTTCTATGACACCATAAGAACTTAGGAAAACATTTTTAGAATATCATAAGAATTTAAAGTTCTTTTAAGGCATTACAAGAACTTAAAAGGGTTCTTCACTGACATCACAAGAAACTCTTTAAGTTCTTAGGTCATAATTTTTTTTTTCTTCTGTGACATCTGAAAAACTTAAATAACCTTGTTAAGTCAAAAGTTGTTAAGTCAAAAGAACCTTATGAAATCATAAGAAATTATTTTTTTTTAAGGCAAGAACTTAAAAAAAGGTTCTTCTATGACATCCTTAGAACTTAGAACAACTTTTTTAGAATATCACAATAATTTAAAGTTCTTTAAAGGAATTATAAGAACTTCTATGATATCTAAAGAACGTACTGTTGCAAAACTTAATGATATCATAAAAACTTTAAGTTGGTATTATAATAGTATTATAAAAGTATTATAATAACTTAAACAGATTATTTTGTGACATAAAACAACTTAGAAGAACCTAATTCTTAAGTCCTATAAGAACCATTTTATAAAATATTCTCTTATGGCATCAAGCTGTAAAAAACAGTTAAATGTTAAAGCTATTTAAGGAACCTGAATAATGATGCTAAAATGTCATAAAACATTAAGTTTTAGATCTTTTTTTCCTCCTCCTCTTTATTTAAGTAAAAAGAGCAGAACCAAACCATTTCATCAAAGAAACAATTGCCTCTGCAATGCAAAAACCACAAAAAGTGCTTTCCTAATGTACAATTACTGTACGTGAACACACACACACACACACACACACACACACACACACACACACACACACACACACACACTCCAGCAGTCATTAGCAGACGATTCCCTCTCAATACAGCCTCAGGTCCGCCCTGAGTAAAGTCTGGTCCAGCTTCTGGGGCTCCGCTGACGAGCGGGTTTGTTTTGCTGAGGTTTTTATGACTTTCAGCTGCTGTGACTCCCGGTTTCCACACACGAACACATCAAACCCATGACTGCTCATCATGCCCTTCCCACATCCCGCCTCAATCTCATGCGACAAACCCGACACACAGCGTCCACATATAATTTGACTAAATAAATGTAATTGCACGTGTGTATAAATATAAGAACGACACTCAATAAAAACCAACCGAACGCTTTACCATCTGTTGACTTTCAGTTTGAGTTTGCTCCCGTAGTCATGGGAGAGCTATATAATAATTCCTATAATGGCATTACATAAACTTAAAAGGGTTCTTCAGTGACATCACAAGAACTCAAAAGAAACTCATAAAAGGACCAATAAATGCATCTCTGCTTGTTTTCGTGTTTCTGTTTCAGATATCGACGAATGCGCAACCATATCCGGAGTGTGTGATGGCGGAGAATGTACCAACACCGCCGGAAGCTATGTGTGCAACTGTCCGCGGGGATACGTCACCAGCACAGACGGGTCCAGATGTGTCGGTGAGACTCTTTCATCCACACACACATGCACACACACGCTTGCTGCCGTGACCTTACCGTCCTGGGCTGCGTCTGAGCCGGTCAACCGCTTCAAGCCCGGGCAAGTGTGCTTGTGTGTGTATAGTAGTGTATCTTCACCCACAAACAGGACAGGACTGTTATTTTAAACATCTGAATAAACCTAGATGAGGTATTTTTTGAGATCAACTTTCTGCTCCACTAGTGGCACCAAATGGAATTGCAATTTTGGAGCAGCCCCATTAAAAACGTTTGTCCTAACTCAAACTCACATTATTGGTTGAGCAGTGTTATTTTAGTTTTATTATAGATGTATCAATATTTTGAATTAATTTTAATTTTATATTTTATATTAATTTTAGTTTATGTTTTTAGTAATTTCGTTATGTGAATATATCCAACTTAAACGTATTTTCGTTTAGTTTAAGTTTTTCCAACTAATACTGTATATATATTTCAGCTTTATTTCAATTAACAGAAATGTTTAACTAAAGCATGGCTTGCCAATTTTTGCCATTGCATCTTGTGGAGTTAGACATTTTTACAAATTGGTTTCTTATTTTGAGAACTTAAGATCTTAAAGTGTCAGATTTGCTCATTGTTCATTCATGTTGTTGTTAATATCTTGCTCAATTTTTTTTGTAAATTTCTGTTGCTAGAAAACATGAAATAGTTAGACCATTTTAGAAAAAGATGGCTCTTCTGTAGCCTCACAAAAACTTGAAAAGTTTCCTCTATGACATAAGTATTTAGAAGAACCTTTTGAATTCATGTCATAGAAGAACATTTTTATAACATCATTAATGTATTTAAAAAGAGTTTCATCATAAGCGTTTAAAAGAAATTCATTATAAAATGTTATTCTATAAGAAATCAAGGCCGTAACCATGTCTTGAACATTGGGAGGGACCAATTTTGTTATTTTTATAAAGCATAAAGGAACAGAGCAGTGAACAAAATTCTAGGTCTAATTCTAGTTGGGAAATAATAATTTTTGGACTATTTGCAAATAATATTTGCATTAATTTGCGTCAAATATGTCATTAGTCTCGAGATTCTTCCCGTTAGTGAATAAATACATAGATCCGCTGTTAAGATTCGAATTCCTTAGTGGTCTGGTGGTAAAATTTTTGTAAACCATGTCGAAGGTTACAGGTTCTAGTCCGCCCTCATATAGTTTTTTTCATTAAAATCAAAGATGTTCAATGATTGTATATTAAGAGCATGGACACGTTTGTGTGCATTTTGTTTTGTGATTTCACCGGAAAGAAAAGAGTCCCCGTAATGACATTAAGCGATAGATTGACTCAGAGAGAGCGTAAACCCCGCCTACTTTGATTTGATTGGCCATCTCAATCATTTTGACATTGACGAGCGCCGTTAGACCTGAGGCAGACCACACAAAAAATTTTACTTTTAGAACTTTTTGGCATCCTAACATACAGAGCGCTGTAAAATCGTGAATGGAGTGCAGGAGAGCAGTGCAATAATTTCAAATATTGTGGCATTTGTGCCCCCCCAATGTCAATGATGGTTACGGCCCTGTAAGAAAATGTTTTCTTGTAGCATCAGGCGGTAAAAACCTTTTAAATCCTTGATTTTTTTTTTTTGGTGAAGTGGCTGTCATGAAACCTCAGCCATGTGTTGCCTTAATAAGGACATAACTTGCTCAAGGACATTTCTCTGTGCAGCATATGATTGCGATATGAAATTAATATAAAAAAAACTTGGTGGTCTGACATCTCTTATGCGGAATTTGTCTTATTCAGGCTCATCTTACAATTACAAATTGTTGTTCTACAAAAAAAAAAAAAAAACGTTCTGGGAAACACAAGCAGAACCAATTTCGGCATAAATTATTGGTAAGAAAAAAAGTTTATAACTATTAACTATTATTATTTTACAAATAATTTACCTGGAAAATATATATATATTCGGCTTGTTTCAAGAATGCAACAATTTACATATGAACTGTTCTGCCCTTAAAAATGAATTTCCCTTTCTGTTGACATCACAAAGGTCATGTAGTAATAAATGTTGCCTTTAAAGGAAATGTTTGAATCCAGACCAACTAGTCTCTCTTTAGTTTGAAACCAGATTGGTTATGTAGATAGTTTGTTGGTTTCTTTTAGCGAACAGGTCTCGCATAGTCTCGCCAGGTCTCATGGGGATCAGTCATCAGAGGACAATGGTGAAAATAGAGCCACATGGATGCTATTTCCTCCTGCTAGCATTCCAGCACAGTGAGGCAAAGCCACTGTTGACTCTGGCAGTGCCTTTGTCTTTTCTCTTCACTGTCCGTTTCCCTCACACTCCCTTCTCTCTGTATATCCATCTTTTTTTTATACGCGACGTCTTGAGTTTCTCACTCCTGCCGCTCCATATGTCTCTCGTAAGCCCCTGATCTGACGGGTCCCCGGGTGCGAATAAAGAAACGTGAGATATCGGCCCTGGATGACGCGTTGACGTGGCCCTCATACATTCCCAGAAACCTGACTGGATTTGCAGCAAATGTTTAGTGTACATATGGATTCTGTCATGGTGGAGAACGCGGGCAATCTGTTTGTGTTTCTGTAGGTTGACATACAAAATAAAGCCAAAATGGTTTTTGGAGCCTGATGCCATGGGAGAACATTCAAAAGTTGGCATGAAGTCACAATTGAGCGCATTTCTATTAATATCGCAATGGCTGTTATTGTACATTAATCCAGAAACATTTGAAAATGCATCTTTTTCTCTACATTTTGGCCTCTATGACAGCGTTTTTTTTCGCCCAAGTTTTCGCTTTGTAGTGTGGACTGTGAAAACTGAGGTATTCGATAACAATGGCGGATTTTTATTACTACATATAACATATATTTATTATTTACAATTTGTACCCATAGATATTATAGTTAGACCGGCATCGTTATGCCTGCTATTTACTTTCATAGTGTTGTTAAAACTACTGTATTACATTCATGCAAATATGTCAAAACATTGCAAAACATGAGGAAATTTGTGTTTTAGACCAATAAAGTGATTGTGGCGGAAGAATAGCATGAGATGCATGCACAGTAAGATGATTTACAGATGTTTCAGTGTGGAAACTAAGTTTTGGAAAGCGCTAGAGCGTTTTGAAATGAAAACGCCGCTCTCAAATGTATCCGTAGACGTATCCATTGTGAGCAATTCATCAGTGCAAGTTATCCCAAAGAAGCTGCAAACGCCAACTAGCAATTCAGGCTTTGTTTTAGGCCAGAACCCAATGGCAGCAAAGTTTAGTGCTATCTTTGCGTTCGCCCCCTGGCTGGTGCTCTATATCGTACACAACCAGGCCATAGGGAGTCATTTAGCCTGACGCTAATCAGCGTTAATGCACCGTCGAGTCATGTACGAACACGAGAAATCTCACTTTGAGGTTTGAGAGTAGGTCTGGTTCCAATTGAAGCCAGTGTTCCCATCACCCCGCTTGCGAAACCCCCCGGCTGGGCCGATCCCAGGGGGTTGTAGATCTGGAGTGTGCGCCTGGAACCTCCAGACGAAGGGTTTCTTGTGTCCGACGTAATTGGCCAAGATTACTCCACATGGACTTGATTTATGGCAGAGTGCTGGCTCATTAGCCGAGTTAATCGACTCTCACCCCCCTTTTTCAGATGGTTCAGATGCACTAATGTTGCAAACCAGTGCGTACCCTATCTCAACCAGCCCTCTCGTTGACCTTGACTGGCTGAAATGTCCCATCTCAACCCTCTTGCTGAGCTCATACGCTTTTAGTCCTCCAGTGGCCCTTCCCAAGCTCCCACCTCATAAATTAACTTCCTGCTAGGGGACCGTGTAAAGGGCATGCATGGACCTGACTTCCTGTGAAGTGTGACTGTACTCTTGAGAAAAGCATTTGTGGTATTTGGAGGTTAATGCACAATTGAATGGTATAATTTTTTTACAGTATATAGATAATTGCAGCTACATTTGGTGTCCAAAGTCATTTTTTTTTTCAAATTTTTATATTTTTAATTATTTGTTACTCATTGTAATGGATCACAAGATGTTACAGACCATAACAATATAATATTTTCTGTAAAAAGTGTCTTGTATGGCTGAAAATGATGATTTCTTGTTGTCCGAATTAGTCTGTGTATTTTTTTCATCATCTATCATTGTGTAATCAAAATATTTTATATTACTTTTCTTTTGGTAATATTTCATTTATTTATAAAAAAAAGCCTAAATAGTAATTTTCCTAATTCTGCAACATTAAAATGTTTAAAAATAACTTAATCATATAAAAATGTGTCCATAAATCTTGTGTCAACTCTGTTACTGCACCATACTTTGCCTTTAAACTGGTGGAATTATCTCCCACTACTATACAGGAAATGATGTCACTTGAGTTATTTTGTAAAATGTCAAAATTGTTACCACAATATCAAAAGGAAAACAGAATTTATCACTGATCACACTGTGTGTTATTTTAGTCTTTTAATCATGATTTAATTAGTGCCATGTGCTTTTAGCAGTTATGCTAGCAAGTGTTTTTGGCTAAAGTTTAGAATTGTCAATTCTGTTACCATCAAACTCTGTTACTAAGGTAACAATAAGTAACAATGTAAACAGAGTAACAATGTTGACAGTATGTAACAGAATTGACAGTAACATGTTTGACAAGCAATGAATTATTAAAATTGAATACGCTTTCAATTTGATATTGGAAAACATTTCTGTTAGTGAACAGCTTTTTCCCTAACTTTTTGACATGCAACATGCAAAAATATATATCTTCAAACAGTATATGCATACTATTATCCTGATCTCTCTCTCTCGCTCTCTGTCACAGATCATCGGGTCGGTACGTGTTTCTCGTCTTTGGCGAACGGCCGCTGCGCGAGTGAATTGTCCGGTCAGTACACCAAGGGACAGTGCTGCTGCGACACAGGCCGCTGTTGGGCCCTCGGACACATCCCAGAGATGTGCCCCGTCAGAGGATCTGGTGAGTATATGTAACGGAGGCCAGCTAGTAGTTGCTGTGCGAGTAAACCTCACTCCTCTGATCTCAAGGGACGCTCTAGCGACTGAAGCTAGAGGTTGAAGCCTTTAGCCTCCTTGTTAGAGCGTCCGACTCTCATGCGGTGGACCCAGGTTCGAGTCCCACTTAGAGCGGGCAGGTTCGAACAGGAGGGGTTACATTGGCTAACGCTAATCACTAGCAGTGTTTGCTAAGTCAAACGCTACTACTACTTTTGCTAATACCGGACATTTTGAACTTTGTCAGTGCATTTTAGAGCCATCCCAATTCGCATATTTATACACTATTCTGTGCCGTTTGTAGTATAAATAGTGTGAACATTTCAAAAAGAAAAGGTGCTCTTTAAACGATGCACTCTGCAAAAACAAAGTGTTGAATATTGGACGCTTCATGCGCTCAACTGTCACAGATTTCCTTATAAGGGAAGGGGGAGGAGCTAACACACTCCGGTGTTGAATGACAAAATAACCGTATAAAATTCATAAGGTTATATCAGTCCTTCCAGAAAAATGCGGCTTTTTTGTGTGATTGTTGCGGGCAAAAATCCTTGATTATGCGGCACGTTTTCTTAAAAAATGCAATGGAAAATGCGGGATATTCATGCAATTTTATGCAATACCATTGCGGGAACTTGCAAAAACTGCGGTTTGATGAAAAAGAGAAAAAAAAGCACTACATCACAGAAAGTGCCGGGAATATTTAAGTTCTCATCTTGTTTTATTGAAGACCTTAATAAACACATGGCTCAAATTTACAAAACATTGAGTCAAACAAGTTCTGTAGCTTTACAAAAGGAATATGCTAAAACTTGAAAAAAATGAATAAATAACTTCCTGTTTTACAGAGGTAGCTATACAAAACAGACATTTGAGTGCTTCCAATGCACAAAGTGCAATCTCTTAAAAGGGTTAGTTCACCCAAAAATTTCAATTCTGTCATTAATGACATTAATTGGACACCCGTAAGACAAATGAAGATATTTTAGTTGAAATCTGATGCTCTGAAAGGCCTCCATTGGCACAATGCACTTTACACTCTCAAGACCCATAAAAGGTACTAAAGACGTCATTACAAAGTCCATCTCACTACAGTGGCTCTACAATAACTTTATGAAGTGACGAGAATAGTTTTTGTGCTAAAACCTAAATAACGACTTATATAGTGATGACCAGAGATGTATAGTAACGAAGTAGAACTACTTCACTACTGTACTTAAGTACTAAAAGGCAGTATCTGTACTTTACTAGAGTATTCTTTTTTTCTCCTAGTTCCACTTTTACTTCAGTACATATTTTCGATGAGTTTAATACTTTTACTCCGATATTTTTTTTATGTGCTGCATCGTTACTCGTTACAATTATAAAAATGTTACGAATCATTCCATTCCAAACCCACATTACCGCGCATGAGAGAGAGAGAGAGCGCGCGCGAGAGTGCGAGAGAGAGACAGAGCGCGAGAGAGAGAGCGCGCGAAAGAGAGAGCGCGCGCGAGAGAGCCCCGCGAGCGCGCATTCACTGTCTTTAAAACAACACGAACGTCTTGCGCTCAAATTGCTCCCTATTGGTTTACATAGTTAATGTGCACTGTGAAGTAACATATACAAACAATGAACAGCTGTATTTTTATCAACTAAGATTAACAAAGATTAATAAATACAGTAACAAATGTATTGATCATGGTTAGTTCATGTTAGTTATTAGTCTAATACATTAACTAATGTAATGTTAACAAATCAAACCATATTGTAAAGTGTTACAAACAAATCATTTACTCAGAACACCTCTTGAAATGAGAATATAAGTGTGCTTACCCCATTTTTTTTTAGTAAGAGTGGTTATAGTAAGATTTAATCTTAATGAACTACAGTATTTTCAGGTTATTTATATGACAATATGTAGAAAAATTACTTACCAACATTGTGATTGTCCTTAGCTTAATCATTTGAAATAATAAAAACAATATGATGTTCAAACTTTTGACTACTTTCTTTAATAACTACATAACACAATACTTGTACTTTTACTTTCAGTACTTGAGTAGTACATTTTAAAATAAACTACTTGCAATACTTAAGTACAAAAAATGTTGAATACTTTAGTACTTCTACTTAAGTGTGGTGCTTAAAGAGCACTTCAACTTCTACTCAAGTCACTTTTTTGATAAGGAACTTGTACTTTTACTCAAGTATGTGTCTCTAGTACTTTATACATCTCTGGTGATGACCGATTTCAAAACACGGCCTCATGAAGCTTTGAAGAGTTATGATCGTGTGTCAAACTGCTGAAATACGTGACTTTGGCGATCCGAACCACTGAATCGACTCACTGATTCATAACATTCCGAACCGCTGAATCGACTCACTGATTCATAACGCTCCGAACCGCTGAATCGACTCACTGATTCATAACGCTCCGAACCGCTGAATCGACTCACTGATTCATAACGTTCCGAACCGCTGAATCGACTCACTGATTTATAACGCTCCGAACCGCTGAATCGACTCACTGATTCATAACGCTTCGAAGCTTCATGATGCTGTGTTTTGAAAGCGGTCAACACACCGGGAAACTGCTTTGCGCGGCCTTTTGCTGTCATTTTTGTTGGCAGATGGGAATGTGTGTGCTTCATCATGGTTTCACCGATATCTATGGTTTCTCCACGGGGTTTGCAGCTTTTCGATGACGTTCACTTCTAGTAATTACGTCACTTCAAAACGTTCCCATGGCAAAAGGGGGAAATGGCGTCTCTTGTGTGAAGTAAATCAAAATTTTTCAACTTTCTGCTAATATATATGACTTTTTTGCCACGAAAATGCAGGGATTATGAAATCATGCTAGTCCCGCATATTTTGCACGCGGAAATAAGCAATTTACGCGGCGAAAGTGTGGCGTATTTGAAAAAATGCGGCCCCCGCATAAATATGCAGACTTTGGCTGATTATGCATTAAATCATGCGATCGCATAATCGAGTTTTTCTGGAGGGACTGTTATATATGCAAGTGCGTAAGTGTGTAGCGCGTCATTTGGGACTCGTGTCCGTTAGCGTTGAGGCTTACATGCTAGCATAGCCCTAAAAGATATTTAGCAAGTATTAAAATGAGTATTTTCCACAAAAAAAAAAAATTAATGACATCATCCTGCACTCACGGGTTTACATTTTGTCCAATAAAATGGTTTCTCGAATGAGAACGTCACTGAGTAGCGATAGTGGTTGAAATGTAAGCTAAGCACGACTGGCCTAGACTTCCTTATTCAACAGGAAATGCATCCACACAAAGTGTTCGTGTGGTATTTTAATGCAGTTCTGAACCGCACAAATGACATTACGATCCTGTCGTGAGTGCTGACTCTTCTCGCGCTGCATTACAACAAAAACATATCTCCAGAGGAGGAATTTCTTCAGATGTTTGACCTTTACGCAGCGCTGTTTGAGGAATCACTGCAGAATCACGATGAACACACGTCAGGTCAGCAGGGCGATCTTCCCTCGGGATAATAAAACTCTCTCTTTCAGTCCCACGCCTTCACACCCGGGTGTGTTACGCTCTTCCCTCCTCTTTGACACCGCCATGTTTCATCCGCAGGAATGTATGAGCCATGCAGCTGCCAAATCCTCGGCCAACACCTCGATTTTATCTGCTTTCATTCAGTGTGCACGTAGAGCTCAGTCTACGCATTATTGAGTCGTTTTTCATCTGTTGAACAACTTATACTATCTATATTTAATGCAAATGTATATTATATATAATTTAGTAGTTTGCATGTACACTCTAAAAAAAAAGGTTCTATATTGCACCAAAAATGGTTCCTGGCTCGTAATCATAGGGGAACCTTTTTTAGTGCTATATAGCACCAATTTTGGTGCTTCAGAGGTTCTTCACCGGTTCTTTAACTAAGGTGCTATATAGTACCTCTGAAGAACCGCTGAAGCACCAAAATTGGTGCTATATAGCACTAAAAAAGGTTCCCCTATGATTACGAGCCAAGATCCAGTTTTGGTGCCATATAGAACCTTTTTTTTAGTGTGTAAGGTAGGCACAGTTTAAAAACATATCTATTGTTGATTTCCAGACGAATACAGGCGACTGTGCATTCAGAGGCTTCCTTTTGGCACTGGCAACGGCGGCATCATCAACCACGACGGCACCGGCAGCTACGGAAAAGGGCCCTCGCAGAACGGATACAACGGCGGTGGCGTCGGCAGCTACATTTACGGCGGCGAACACACCATCGGAAACGGCAACGGCAATGGCGGCCAGAAGATTCAAATCAGTGAGTAGAAGTTGCCGGATTCCCCCACGGACTGACTTGCGTGTTCAGCGCTGGGAAATGATTGGTGTTCTTTACGTTTTTGTGCTCAGGCCACCTGAACGAAACCACGATCGACGTGTGCAAGCATTTCACCAACCTGTGCCTGAACGGCCGCTGTATTCCCACGCCCACCAGCTACCGCTGCGAATGCAACATGGGTTACAGGCAGGACGTGCGCGGGGAGTGCATCGGTGAGACTGTGCAGTTTTGTGTGTAAAAGTCAGAGGGAAAAGTGTTTCCTGGACTGTGACGGTTGTAGATATGGTCTAAAGCGACCTCTGCTGCCATCTGTAGGTGGCACATCTCATTGATTAATAATGCTAATAGGTTCTCTCACATCTGCCTCTGCCCTCAGACGTGGACGAGTGCAACAGTAACCCGTGTGTGAACGGAGACTGCGTCAACACGCAAGGATCGTATCACTGCAAATGTCACGAGGGATACCAGGGAACGCCCACCAAACAGGCCTGCATTGGTTTGTTGCTTGTTATTCTGCGCTTATGCCAAAAACATTTCTTCACTTTCAAGTTTAATATTTAATGCTAACATTTTTACATTCAAAAGGCTTAAAAAACACCCTTAAATAGAAATATCATTACATTATTTAGTCTCATACTCCTGGATTATATTGAGCAATTTCTCACTCAAACTATAACTAAAACTGCTTTAATACTACATAGTTAATGCATATTTTAATTTCAGAAAAAATGTATTCCGAAAGTCAAGATTACTTATTTCAGTATTATTTATATTATTTGGTATAACATTTTTACATTCAAAAGGTTTAAAAAACAGCCTTTAGAAAATACATAATTTTTTTCATTTTTAATTATTATTATTATTATTATTATTATTACTATAACCAAAAATGCTTAAATACTATGTAGTTCATGCATATTTTAAATAGAATTGTAAAATATAGAATTGTATATTTTTTTTTAAATTCTGTTAGTCAAAGTGGCTGATATTACTTATTTTAGTATTATTTATATGATTTGGTATTACACTATTATAGTTTTTATTTATATTTTTAATTAGCTTTAATTTTTATATTTTCATATTTTAAGTTGTAGTAATTTGTTGTGCTTTTGTTATTTTTATGCTTTTTTTCAGTTTTTTTTTTGTAATTTTAGTACTGCAACTTAAACTTCCTTTACTAAAATTACTGCAAAAGTACTAAATTACTCGTTTTCATTTAAGTTATTTAAGTTTTTTTATTTAATATTGATATTTTATTTAATTTCAGTTTTATTTGAATTACCCCAAAAATATTTTTAAATGGTTTTAATTGGTTTGTTGCTTGTTATTCTGTTTTTTTATGCCAAAACATTTCTTTAGTTTCTAGTGTAATATTTAATGCAAAAAATTTTTTTATTTAGAATTATTTTTATTTTTAATTATTATTATTATTATTATTATAACCAAATATGCTTAAATACTACGTAGTTCATGCATAAATAGAATTGTAAATTATAGAATGGTATATATTTAAAAAAATTCTGTAAGTCAAAGTGGCTGATATTACTTATTTTAGTATTATTTATATGATTTAGTATTATACTATTATTAATATTTTTAATTAGCTTTAATTTTTATATTTTCAGTCTTTTAATATTAGTTTTAAGTTTTAGTAATTTAGTTGTGCTTTTGTTATTTGTATATATATATATATTTTTTTTTTAAAATAGCTTTTCTGTTTTATTTCAGTTTTACTGTGACTAACTTGCTTTACTAAAATTACTCAAAATTAAATAAATGTAGTTTTTTTATTTAATATTGATATTTAATTTAATTTCAGCTTTATATTAATTATCAAAAAATATTTTAATTAGGGATGCACCGATACCAATTTTTAAGGACAGAGTACGAATACCAATATTTTTTTTCTGGTACTCGCAGATACCGATACCTAAACATTTATTAATTTCTTTTTCTTTTTTTTGTGTGATTTTGGCAGTTTTCCAAGCACAACACAGTGACGTATTTTACATGTACATGAGCTTGATATCGGGCCCGATACCGTTACTGGTAAAGTTATCGGTGCATCCCTAATTTTAACAGTTTAAAATGAAAACACACTAAACAGAGGAAAAACTACCAAATATTGTGACTGTGCTCAGTTTAATGTGAGTAATCCATTTTTAATGAATTTTCATGGTCGAAGTCAGCACATATTCACTGAACACGGCCCAGCGCCCTCTGGTGGACGACTGTAACTAATGCATCCCTGTTGCTTCAGACATTGACGAGTGTATCGTGAACGGGGTCATGTGCCGAAACGGACGCTGCGTGAACACCGCTGGAAGTTTCCAGTGTATCTGTAACTCTGGCTTTGATGTTGCCCCTGATAAGAAGAACTGCGTTGGTAAGTGCTTAAACTGGGACTTTAACATACTCTGTTGCGCAATGGACACTCTATATTTTTATGTTTTCACAGTGTTTGGTTGTACACCATAAAACCTGCATTAAAATGTTTGAAGAAAAAGTTTCAGGGTTGGCGTTTAGAGTTAGTGGAGGGTGTTAGAAGGTCAACAGTAGTTTTCCATGAATGATTTTGACACATACAGTTATAGTTCAAGAACACAATTCAACACCCACAGTTTGTTTTATAGTGTAATGGTGTTTTCTTGTCCTCCAGACCAAGATGAATGTGCCACCACCAACATGTGCCTCAACGGCATGTGCATCAACGAAGACGGAAGCTTCAAGTGCATCTGCAAACCTGGATTTGCGTTGGCACCCAATGGACGCTACTGCACCGGTGAGCATGTGTGGGAGTTACCTTGACGATTATTAAACCCAAAAACGATTTACTTGCCTTCGCGACATTAATTAACCAAACTAATTAAGTTTAGCGTATGAGTCTATACGCTTGTGTGAGAAACCGATGCTATATCTGAGGTAATTTGACATCAAATCTGACATGATGACATGCGTCTGATTACTCTTTTTCAATGAAGTCTTTAATGACCAAAATTTAAGACGTTATTCTCAGCTCAACTCTTCAGTCACATTTGCGTCTATACACTGCATTTTAAGTCTCCTGAAGTCAAATGATAGTTTTATGCGAGAAATCGATAAAATCTCATTTGCTTTTGCACATTTTTGCAAGTTTAATTTCTTCGGTTCTCGCATTTGTCAATGAAGTCTTTAATGATCAAACTTTAAGTCATTATTGTCTGAAAATCTATCGAACGATAGTTTTGTGTGAGAAACAGACAGTAAATCGCTAAAATCTCATTTGCTTTTGCGCATTTTTGCAAGTTTGACGTCAAATCTGACGTCTTTGGTTCATGCGTCTGGTGACCATTTTTCAATGAAGTCTTTAATGACCAAAATTGAACTCGTTATTCTCCGAAAATCGTTCCCTCAGCTAAACTCTTCAATCCCATTTGTGTTTGTGTCTATACGCTTTATTCCAAGTCTCCTGAAGTCATACGATAGTTTTGTGTAAGAAACAGGCGGTAAATAGTTCACATCTGATGTCATTTCAAAACTGACGTGACCCGTCTTGAGACGTATTTGGTTCTCGCATCTGGTGACCATTTGGTGACCAAGTCTTTATGACTAAAATTTAACTCATTATTTTCTGAAAATCGTTCCCTCAGCTCAACTCTTCAATCTCATTTGCGTTCGCATCTATATGCTGTATTCTCCTGAGGTCATATGATAGTTTTGTGTGAGAAATAGACGCTAAATCGTTAAATTCTCAATTCCACTTGCGCATTTTTGCAAGTTTGATGTCAAGCAAGGTTCTCGCATCTGGTGAACATTTGTCAATGGAGTCTTTACTGACCAAAATTTAACTTAATCTCTGAAAATCTATCATATAATAGTTTGGTGTGAGAAACGGGCAGTAAACCACTAAAATCTTATTTGCTTTTGCGCATTTTTGCAAGCTTGACGTCTTCGGTTCTTGCTTTTATCAGTGAAGTCTTTAATTTTTTTTTCTTTAAATCTATCGTATGATAGTTTTGTGTGAGAAACAGACAGTAAAACGCTAAAATCTCATTTGCTTTAGCGCATTTTTCGGTAACACTTTACAATAAGGTTGTATTAGTTAGCATTAGTTAATGTATTAACTAACACGAACTAACCACAAACAACACCTCTGTTCAGCATAAATTAATCTTTGTTAACGTTAGTTAATAAAAATACAGCTGTTCATGGTTTGTTCATGTTAGTTCACAGTGCATTAACTAATGTTAGCAAGATTTTAATAATGTCTTAGTAAATTTTGAAATTAACATTAACAAAGATAAATAAATGCTTTATAAGTGCAGTTCATTATTAGTTCATGTTAACTAATGTAGTTAACTAATGTTAACTAATGAACCTTATTGTAAAGTGTTACCCATTTTTCCAAGTTTGACATCAAATCTGACGTGATGTGTCTTTGGTATTTTGGTTCAGTTTTTAATCACCAAAATTTAACTCAATATTCTCCAAAAATCGTTCCCTCAGTTCCCAATCTCATTTGCGTTGGGGTCTATACACTATAATCCAGGACTCCTGAAGCCAGTGCCAAGTCATGTTTGTGCGAGAAACAGGCGATAAATAGTTTAAATCTGATGTAATTTGACATCAAATCTGACGTGATGTCTTCGGTTCTCGCATTTGTCAATGAAGTATTTAATGATCAAACTTCAAGTAGTTATTGTCTGAAAATCTATCGAACGATAGTTTTGTGTGAGAAACAGACAGTAAATCGCTAAAATTTCATTTGCTTTAGCGCAATTTTGCAAGTTTGACTTCAAATCTGACATCTTCGGTTGAAGTCTTTAATGACCAAAATTTTACTCGTTATTCTCCGGAAATCGTTCCCTCAGCACAACTCTTCAATCTCATTTGCGTTCGCATCTATAAGCTGTATTCTTCTGAGGTCATATGATCGTTTTTTGTGAGAAACACGCTAAATCGTTAAATTCTCAATTCCACTTGTGCATTTTTGCAAGTTTGATGTCAAGCTCGCTAAAATGCACAAAATTTAATGAGATTTCTTCGGTTCTCGCATCTGGTGACCATTTGTCAATGGAGTCTTTAATAACCAAAATTGAACTCTATAATCTCTGAAAATCTATCATACTATCATACGATAGTTGTGCATTTTTGCAAGTTTGATGTCAAATCTGTTACATTTGGTTCTTGCATCTGGTGACTATTTGTCAAAGTCTTTAAATGACCAAAATTTAAGTTGTTATTCTCTGAAAAAACCTCAAATCTCATTTGCGTTCGCGTATGCTTGCACGTTAGTGGCGCATATTTGGCGAAAAGTTGTAAGACACAAGAACCAATGACATTTGTTGTCATTGATGTCAAACTTGGTGCCTCAAGACATAAGATGCTAGTTTTCAAGTCACTGAAGGCAGATGTTTGCCGATCTCATGACCGTTTGTTATTCGCGTTGTTCGCTGACGGTTTCCGCCATTTCCTCCATTTCACTCTGACAGACATTGATGAATGCCAGACCTCGGGCATCTGCATGAACGGCCGCTGCGTCAACACCGAGGGCTCGTTCCGGTGCGAGTGCCCGCCAGGCCTGGCCATCGACGTGGACGGGCGCGTCTGTGTAGACACCCACATGCGCACCACCTGCTACGGCGCAATAAAGAGGGGCACGTGTTCGCGGCCGCTCCCCGGGGCGGTGACGAAGTCTGAGTGCTGTTGCGCCAACCCAGAACACGGCTTCGGAGAACCCTGCCAACCCTGCCCAGCGTTCAACTCCGGTAGGATACACCATCCAGTCCAGAACGATATCTTAATATTAACGCAACATACGTTAGCTTTGACTTGTGCTAACAGGTAGCTTTGTTTGTTCGCAGCCGAGTTTCAGGCGGTGTGCAGCAGCGGACCTGGAATCACCGCAGATGGACGAGGTTAGTCTGTTTTCGCTAGTATGCTAGTGCTAGTACGTTTGCGGAATGCTAAATGCTAACGACTGTATTTTGATTTTTTTGCGAATGCTAAATGCTAATGAACTGTGTTCGATTTCTTCGCAGACATCAACGAATGCGCTTTGGATCCAGACATCTGTCAAAACGGTATCTGCGAGAACTTGCGCGGGAGCTACCGATGCATCTGTAACATCGGCTACGAGTCTGACACCAGCGGAAAGAATTGCGTCGGTAAGTTGCGTTACTTTTTGTTTTTTTTTAATTACTCAAGACGTCTGCTAATGTTTTGTTTTACGTACAAATACTTTTTGTACAACATTCGCTCTAACACCCAGTTTGATGAATTTCGTAATTTTTTGTTCGTAAATTTCAGACATTAACGAGTGTTTGGTGAATCGGTTGTTGTGTGACAACGGCATGTGTAGAAACACGCCCGGAAGTTACACTTGCTCTTGCCCCAAAGGATTCTCCTTCAAAGCCGATTCTGAGACATGCGAAGGTGACTACGATTACAAGCATTTTTTTCATATATTGTTTTTAAGTTTATATCATAATGTCATATACAATTAATAATTTTGTGTCCTTCATTCTTACCTGTCGTCTTTACATTCAGACGTCAACGAGTGCGACTCCAACCCCTGCATCAATGGCGTGTGCCGCAACATAGCCGGATCCTTCAGCTGCGAATGTTCCCACGGCAGCAAGCTGGACTCCACCAACACCATCTGCGTAGGTAAGTACGAACATTTGTTTTAGGCTAAAGAACAACTCGGTTCTGTCTGTGAAGTTTCAGCTCAAACTACCCCAAAGATCATGTTGTAAATGCCCATTTTTGAGTGGGAGGAAAAACGTGCTGTTTAAGTGCCTGTATCTTTAAATGCAAATGAGCTGCAGATCCCCGTCCCCTTTCCAGAAGAGGGCGGAGCCTGTACAGCTCGTGCCTCGGATACCCTGCTAAAAACTAAAACATCTGTTTGGTTTCTGCCAAAAACAAAACTCACTGTGGGCGGAGTCTGTCTGCAGTTGTGGGCGGGGCCTACACAATGTGATGTCACACTACCAGAATCTGCAAACGGCTTGTTCTGAGACACTGCTTATGATTTATGGGGATTAAAAAGAGGAGTGGGTGGATGTTTACCATTATAGTGTGGTTGTGTAACACACTGCTGACTCATTTATGTTCAAACACTTGTAAAAGTGAATTTTACATAATAATGTTTTTAAAAATCGCATAGAAAATGCAAAACAAGCATACTGCATGTCAATGTTCATTTCCTTTTTAGAGGTAACTGGACAACATTCGGCTACTTTTATTCATTTCTAGCCAGGCGGTTTTCATTCTTTGTCTGAAACTGAACATCGTTTGATTGAAATTAATGGAGTATGAAGGGAATAGGTCTTTCAGGATGAATGCCCACTGTGACCCCATTCCGCAGATATCCAAGTTGGTTTTTATATATCTGCAGAAATGCATCGACTCTCCGCAGGGGAGCCGCTTCAAATGTCACAACGTCCATTTGTCATTGTCACACTCTCTTGGTTCTCTTGCACGTATTTGCTCCATGCAGACAGCATGAAAGGAACCTGCTGGCTGAACATCCAGGACGGCCGCTGTGAGGTGAATATAAACGGAGCCACGCTGAAGTCCGAGTGCTGCTCTACGCTGGGGGCGGCCTGGGGAAGCCCCTGTGAACGCTGTGAAATTGGTTAGTTCATAATGCAAAAACAAGCAAAAAATTATATATATTACACAATTGAATATAATATATAATGTAATATATATTAGGGTTGTCAAAAGATTAATCGCGATTAATCGCATCCAAAATAAAAGTTTGTGTTTACATAATATATGTGTGTGTACTCTGTTAATTATTATTTATATATAAATACACACACATTCATGTATATATTTAAGAAATATTTGCATGTATATACTGTATATACATTTATATAATCTATAATATATATAAATATAAATGTTTTATATATAAAACATTTTTTTTTCTTAAATATATACATGCTTGTGTGTGTATTTATATATAAATAATAATTAACAGAGTACAAACACATATTATGTAAACACAAACTTTTATTTTGGATGCGATTAATCGCGATTAATCTTTTGACAGCCCTAATATATATATATATATATATATATAAAAAATGTTTATATATTAAATAAATATATACATTTAAAATGTTTTTATTATATATAAATTGTAATAGAAAATACAAAATTTGATATATATATATATATATATATATATATATATATATATATATATATATATATATAAGCTAAAGTTATATATACTTTTTTGTATAAATTGTCAAAATAATTTCATAAATAACTAAAGCTTATATATAATTTTGTATTTTTGTGTATTTTTTATTATATATATATATTTTACAAAAATGAAAAAAAATATATTATTTTGATTATATAATATGAATATATAAATTGTTTATATAATTAAATTTTGATTATTTTAAATATATTTTTAAATGATTTGTTATAAAATGATAAAAGCAAAAGTTATATATCAAATAATATATATAAAAAAGATATATATAATTAAAAATGTTAAATGATTAATAGCAATTATATAATGGCATTATTTGTATTTGTTATTCAAATGTATATATTTTTAAATAAATTTACAATATTAAAATATTTTTGAATATAATATATAATAAAATTATTTATAATCAAATATATAACTTATATATAATCCTGTTTTTTATTATTATATATATATATATATATATATATATATATATATATATATATATATATATATATATATATATATATATATATATATATATATATATATATATATATATATACACACATCATTATTACATAATTAGTATTTTCTGTTATATATAATTTTTTTTATCATTTAACATTTTTTGAATATTATATATTTTTTGACAATTATTTTATATATAATTGTTGCTTATATATATAATTTTATTTGTATTTTTTGTAATAATAGCTGTAATTTAGTCTCTAACGCAGGGGTCCCCAAACTTTTTTCTGTAAGGGCCACATCATTTTTCCTTTCTTTAATGGGGGGCCGGGTTGGTCAAATTACATGGGCCGGAGTGACTACCAGTATAATTGTGGAGATTTTATTATGATTTTAAATCTATTCATCAAACTAAAAATCTAATGTTTAGCATAACATTATAGACACACTTTCAAAAATGTTTATTGCCAGCATACAGAAGTTATTACACGACCATTAACACAAGGACAACTTCATAGCTGTCAAACATGGTTATGTGTCCTTATCATCTCTACGAGGCACCTTCAGTTCTGTCCCCTTTTGAAAAATACTGTTCGCTAGAACTGCGTGTGCTTGGTTTGTTACCACAGTTATCTGCGTGCTTCCTCAGCGATGAAGTTCCACATTTGCTGCTATCTTCTCTTCATCTCCTCAGGATCCATCATGACGAGTGCAGTGCAGGCAGATCGCGCACGGTTGTGAATCTCCTAGGAGGGCGCGCGCGCCGCACGGCCACAAATAAACTAATATGGATTTGAAATTATTTTATCAACTTGAAATACAGGCAAGGCATATTTTTGTAGATGTGTTCCTAAAAATATGCATACTTTTTTTAGGAACACATCTACAATATACATGCATATATTTATATATATATATATATATTCGTTTGCACGTGACTGTTTAAAACCCGTGTTTAGACCCGTGTTTGTCCCTTGTCCGACCCGCACCCGTATCTGACACAGTTAGGATGTTTTTTTCACCCGTTTCAGCAATATTCGCGGATCACCCGTCGGGTACCCGCCCGTGCATGACTCTGGTTCAGAGGGCCGGTCCAAATGTGGGGGCGGGCCGTATTCGGCCCGCGGGCCGTAGTTTGGGGACCCCTGACTCTAACGCATCATCTTAGAAACGCTCACACAGTAAACAGTATTGACACGTGTTTTTGTTTGTTTAAGTTTTTGACTTTATTGTTTTATATTTTCTACAGATCCCGCCTGCTCGAAAGGTTTCGCTCGCATGAAAGGACTTGTGTGTGAAGGTACGTGCTACCCACAATCCTCTGCTGCATTCACCTAGTGCCCTGCATGACGATGCATCCTTTCTCTTCAGACATTAACGAGTGTGAGGTTTTCCCCGGCGTGTGCACGAACGGCCGATGCGTGAACACCCAAGGCTCGTTCCGGTGCGAGTGTCCCGAGGGACTCACGCTGGACGGAGCCGGACGAACATGTGTTGGTCGGTGAACTCAACATTTATATATTAAATATTTAATCTTATTCATTTCTACTTACTAAAGCAATCTCTCAGCACGAGCAGTGATGTAAAGCGGTCTTGTGCGTCCCGCAGACATCCGAAGCGAGCAGTGCTACATGAAATGGGACGAGGACGAGTGTGTGGAGCCGTTACCGGGCCGGTACCGTGCGGACATGTGCTGCTGTACGGTGGGAGCGGCGTGGGGCGTCGACTGTGAGGCCTGTCCCAAACCCAACACGGCCGAATTCAAAACCATCTGCCCACGTGGACCCGGAATCGCCAACCGAGGAGACATCCTGACTGGAAGACCCTTCTACAAAGGTCATTTATCTATAGAGGTCAACAGATATATAGAGATATGATACCGATAATTGTTTTGGAAGATAACCGATATTGCCGATATTTTACGTCAACATTAGAAAACATTGTTAGAAAAAAAGTTTGCTGATATTTTTGGCTTCTGATATCAGACGATAACGATCAAACACTAATATCTGAAACCGATATTATGGCTGACCTTATAAATCTATATAATTTAGTACCATTTCATCATTTATAATAGAAAATATATTCATTTTATATATATTTTTAATTATAAAAATAATATATAAAAAATTTATAATATAAATACTTTTGCATTTATAACTATTTCAGACAAAACACAACTATCCTTAATTTATATTTTTAATAAAAAAAAACCCTCGATATTTATTTGTTGATATTGCATATTATTATTATGTATTATTTATATTTGGGCTTTAAAACTTTTTGAACATATTTTACTTAAAACTTTCATAAACTTTTTCTTAAATAATAATACAAATCTTTATAAATTCATATAAATATAGGAATTTTGTTTATTTAAATAAATAGTTGATTTATTGGTTACCAACAGCATAATACATAATTTTAATGAATATGTTTTTAAATCAAAATTTTCACATAATATATATATATTTTTACAATTTAAAAAAAACATTTATTTGCCTATTTTTGCGTTTTGCACACCATTTCTACAGATTTTCATTTTTCTGAAATTTGGTCAAAGTAATATTTTGGAGTTGGAACAATGAATATTTAATTAAATAACTGTATTCATTTATTTTAATTAGTTTTATTGGTTTCTTTTATTAGCTAAGTTAGCTAGTTTTTATAAGTTAACAGAAATAGTATCATAATAAATATATCATGCATAATAAATAGCATTAAATTATTACTATTGCTATTCCCACCATTGAAATGGATATATTAAAAGTTGTATATAATAGAACATTTTAATTATAATTAAAAAAGAAATTCTGCACATCAATTTGACTGATTTTCTGTAGATTGTTCTGCAGTTTTGTCAAAGTATCACTAGGTTACAATCACAGTCACATGCACATATTAAACTGTAATATTTAAGATTACTGATATTTCCGATACAATGTTTTAGAGTGTGGGATGTTATAAACAAAGACTTTAGATGTAGAAAGACGGCTCGTATTACTATGAAAGGGAGAACGCACAACGCGCGATATGGAGGAATAAGTCCCGCCTTCTTCACTTTATTATAAACCCTGTTTTTCTCCGTAGATGTGAACGAATGTAAGGTGTTCAAAGGCCTGTGCACTCACGGGACGTGCCGAAACACCATCGGGAGCTTCAAGTGTCGCTGTGAAAGCGGTTTCGCCCTCACCATGGAGGAGAGGAACTGCACAGGTCCACATCTCACCCACACACACATCTGAATCAAACACACGACTCGTTTCTGTGCATGGCTCACGCTGTTTTCCCATCATTCCGCCAGATATCGACGAGTGCACCATCTCTCCTGACCTGTGCGGACACGGCGTCTGCGTCAACACGGCGGGCAGCTTCGAGTGCGAGTGTTTCGAGGGCTACGAGAGCGGCTTTATGATGATGAAGAACTGCATGGGTGAGACAGCAGAGCCCTTGGCGTTTCCCCAGGCCTTGGAAACGCGGCGCAGTGTCACAGTGCCTCTCTCTCTCTGTCTCTCTCAGACGTGGACGAGTGTGAGCGGGACCCGCTGCTGTGTCGGGGGGGCACGTGTATGAACACAGAGGGCAGCTATGAGTGTGACTGTCCTTCGGGACACCAGCTGAGCACTGAAGCATCTGCCTGTGAAGGTACACACACACATTTACTCTAGATGTGTGAGAAATATAGTGCTTATCATATATGAACCCTATGTATATATATTCAATTTCTCCAGTTCATATTTTGTCCATTTAGTAATATTTCATATTTTTACCAATTACTCAAAGCGACTTTGTTTCTGCTTTAATTACAATTGTTTACAGATGTGAACGAGTGTCAGCTGAGCAATAACCTGTGTAAGAACGGTCAGTGTGTGAACATGGTGGGAACCTACCAGTGCTCCTGCCACCAGGGATACCAGGTGACGCCGGACAGACAGGGCTGTGTGGGTGAGCAAACATCTGGAAACATTCCCAAACATTCCCCAAACATCAAACATCCCCAAACATCCCCAAACATCCTCAAACATCCCCAAACATCCTCAAACATCCTCAAACATCCTCAAACATCCTCAAACATCCCCAAACATCCCCAAACATCCTCAAACATCCTCAAACATCCCCAAACATCCTCAAACATCCTCAAACATCCCCAAACATCCTCAAACATCCTCAAACATCCCCAAACATCCCCAAACATCCTCAAACATCCTCAAACATTCCCAAACATCCATCCTCAAACATCCTCAAACATTCCCCAAATATCAAACATCCCCAAACATCCTCAAACATCCTCAAACATCCCCAAACATCCTCAAACATCCTCAAACATTCCCAAACATCCCCAAACATCCATCCTCAAACATCCTCAAACATTCCCCAAATATCAAACATCCCCAAACATCCATCCTCAAACATCCTCAAACATCCCCAAATATCAAACATCCTCAAACATCCCCAAACATCCTCAAACATCCTCAAACATTCCCAAACATCCATCCTCAAACATTCACAAACATCCCCAAACATCCATCCTCAAACATCCTCAAACATTCCCAAACATCCATCTTCAAACATCCCCAAACATCTGTCCTCAAACATTCCCAAACATCTCCAAACATCCATCCTCAAACATCCTCAAACATTCCCAAACATCCCCAAACATCCATCCTCAAACATCCTCAAACATTCACAAACATCCCCAAACATCCATCCTCAAACATTCACAAACATCCCCAAACATCCATCCTCAAACATCCTCAAACATTCCCAAATATCCATCTTCAAACATCCCCTAACATCCATCCTCAAACATTCACAAACATCCCCAAACATCCATCCTCAAACATTCCCAAACATCCCCAAACACCCATCCTCAAACATCCTCAAACATTCACAAACATCCCCAAATATCCATCCTCAAACATTCCCAAACATCCATCCTTAAACATCCTCAAACATTCCCAAATATCCATCTTCAAACATCCCCAAACATCTGTCCTCAAACATTCCCAAACATCCATACTCAAACATCCTCAAACATTCCCAAACATCCATCTTCAAACATCCTCAAACATCTATCCTCAAACATCCCCAAACATCCATCCTCAAACATTCCCAAACATCCATCCTCAAACATTCCCAAACATCCATCCTCAAACATTCATCCTCAAACATTCCCAAACATCCATCCTCAAACATTCACAAACATCTACAAACATCCATCCTCAAACATTCACAAACATCTACAAACATCCATCCTCAAACATTCACAAACATCCATCCTCAAACATTCCCAAGCATCTGCAAACATCCATCCTCAAACATTCCCAAACATCAACAAACATCCATCTTCAAACATCCTCAAACATTCCCAAACATCCACAAACATTCCCAAACATCCTCAAACATTCCCAAACATCCGCAAACATTCCCAAACATCCGCAAACATTCCCAAACATCCATCCTAAAACATTCCCAAACATCTGCAAACATCCATCCTCAAACATTCCCAAACATCTGCAAACATCCATCCTCAAACATCCGCAAACATTCCCAAACATCCCTCCTCAAACATCTGCAAACATCCATCCTCAAACATTCCCAAACATCCGCAAACATTCCCAAACATCCATCCTCAAACATTCCCAAACATCTGCAAACATCCATTCTCAAATATTCCCAAACATCTGCAAACATCCATCCTCAAACATTCCCAAACATCCATCCTCAAACATTCCCAAACATCTGCAAACATCCATCTTCAAACATTCTCAAATATCCGCAAACATTCCCAAACATCCATCCTGAAACATTCCCAAACATCTGCAAACATCCATCCTCAAACATTCCCAAACATCTGCAAACATCCATCCTCAAACATTCCCAAACATCCGCAAACATCCCCAAACATCCATCCTCAAACATTCCCAAACATCTGCAAACATTCCCAAACATCCATCCTCAAACATTCCCAAACATCCGCAAACATTCTCAAACATCCATCCTCAAACATTCCCAAACATCCACAAACATCCATCTTCAAACATTCTCCAACATCCGCAAACATTTCCAAACATCCATCCTCAAACATTCCCAAACATTCCCAAACATCCATCTTCAAACATTCTCAAACATCCTCAAACATTCCCAAACATCCACAAACATCCATCTTCAAACATTCCCAAACATCCATCTTCAAACATTCCCAAACATCTGCAAACATCCATCCTCAAACATTCCCAAACATCTGCAAACATCCATCCTCAAACATTCCCAAACATCCGCAAACATCCCCAAACATCCATCCTCAAACATTCCAAAACATCTGCAAACATCCATCCTCAAACATTCCCAAACATCTGCAAACATTCCCAAACATCCATCCTCAAACATTCCCAAACATCTGCAAACATTCCCAAACATCCATCCTCAAACATTCCCAAACATCCGCAAACATTCCCAAACATCCATCCTCAAACATCCATCCTCAAACATTCCGAAACATCCGCAAACATTCCCAAACATCCATCCTCAAACATTCCCAAACATCCGCAAACATTCTCAAACATCCATCCTCAAACATTCCCAAACATCCACAAACATCCATCCTCAAACATTCCCAAACATTCCCAAACATTCCCAAACATCCATCTTCAAACATTCTCAAACATCCGCAAACATTCCCAAACATCCATCCTCAAACATTCCCAAACATCCACAAACATCCATCTTAAAACATTCCCAAACATCTGCAAACATCCATCCTCAAACATTCCCAAACATCTGCAAACATCCATCCCCAAACATTCCCAAACATCCGCAAACATCCCCAAACATCCATCCTCAAACCTTCCCAAACATCTGCAAACATCCATTCTCAAACATTCCCAAAAATCTGCAAACATTCCCAAACATCCATCCTCAAACATTCCCAAACATCTGCAAACATTCCCAAACATCCATCCTCAAACATTCCCAAACATCCGCAAACATTCCCAAACATCCATCCTCAAACATCCATCCTCAAACATTCCCAAACATCTGCAAACATCCATCCTCAAACATTCCCAAACATCCGCAAACATTCCCAAAAATCCATCCTCAAACATTCCCAAACAGCCGCAAACATTCCCAAACATCCATCCTCAAACATTCCCAAACATCTGCAAACATTCCCAAACATCCATCCTCAAACATTCCCAAACATCCATCTTCAAACATCCCCAAACATCCATCTTCAAAGATTCTCAAACATCCGCAAACATTCCCAAACATCCACAAACATTCCCAAAAATCCATCCTCAAACATTCCCAAACATCTGCAAACATTCCCAAACATCCATCCTCAAACATTCCCAAACATCCGCAAACATTCCCAAACATCCATCCTCAAACATCCATCCTCAAACATTCCGAAACATCCGCAAACATTCCCAAACATCCATCCTCAAACATTCCCAAACATCCGCAAACATTCTCAAACATCCATCCTCAAACATTCCCAAACATCCACAAACATCCATCCTCAAACATTCCCAAACATTCCCAAACATTCCCAAACATCCATCTTCAAACATTCTCAAACATCCGCAAACATTCCAAACATCCATCCTCAAACATTCCCAAACATCCACAAACATCCATCTTAAAACATTCCCAAACATCTGCAAACATCCATCCTCAAACATTCCCAAACATCTGCAAACATCCATCCCCAAACATTCCCAAACATCCGCAAACATCCCCAAACATCCATCCTCAAACCTTCCCAAACATCTGCAAACATCCATTCTCAAACATTCCCAAAAATCTGCAAACATTCCCAAACATCCATCCTCAAACATTCCCAAACATCTGCAAACATTCCCAAACATCCATCCTCAAACATTCCCAAACATCCATCTTCAAACATTCTCAAACATTCTCAAACATCCGCAAACATTCACAAACATCCACAAACATCCATCTTCAAACATTCCCAAACATCTGCAAACATCCATCCTCAAACATTCCCAAACATCTGCAAACATCCATCCTCAAACATTCCCAAACATCCACAAACATCCCCAAACATCCATCCTCAAACATTCCCAAACATCTGCAAACATCCAACCTCAAATATTCCCAAACATCCGCAAACATTCCCAAACATCCATCCTCAAACATTCCCAAACATCCATCCTCAAAAATTCCCAAACATCCTCAAACATTCCCAAACATCCGCAAACATTCCCAAACATCTGCAAACATCCATCCTCAAACATTCCCAAACATCTGCAAACATTCATCCTCAAACATTCCCAAACATCTGCAAACATCCATCCTCAAACATTCCCAAACATCTGCAAACATCCATCCTCAAACATTCCCAAACATCCGCAAACATCCCCAAACATCCATCCTCAAACATTCCCAAACATCCATCCTCAAACATTCCCAAACATCTGCAAACATTCCCAAAAATCCATCCTCAAACATTCCCAAACATCTGCAAACATTCCCAAACATCCATCCTCAAACATTCCCAAACATCCGCAAACATTCCCAAACATCCATCCTCAAACATCCATCCTCAAACATTCCCAAACATCCGCAAACATTCCCAAACATCCATCCTCAAACATTCCCAAACATCCGCAAACATTCTCAAACATCCATCCTCAAACATTCCCAAACATCCACAAACATCCATCTTCAAACATTCTCAAACATCCGCAAACATTCCCAAACATCCATCCTCAAACATTCCCAAACATTCCCAAACATCCATCTTCAAACATTCTCAAACATCCGCAAACATTCTCAAACATCCATCCTCAAACATTCCCAAACATCCACAAACATCCATCTTCAAACATTCTCAAACATCCGCAAACATTCCCAAACATCCATCCTCAAACATTCCCAAACATCCATCTTCAAACATTCTCAAACATCCGCAAACATTCCCAAACATCCATCCTCAAACATTCCCAAACATCCACAAACATCCTTCTTCAAACATTCCCAAACAACTGCAAACATCCATCCTCAAACATTCCCAAACATCTGCAAACATCCATCCTCAAACATTCCCAAACATCTGCAAACATCCATTCTCAAACATTCCCAAACATCTGCAAACATTCCCAAACATCCATCCTCAAACATTCCCAAACATCTGCAAACATTCCCAAACATCCATCCTCAAACATTCCCAAACATCCGCAAACATTCCCAAACATCCATCCTCAAATATCCATCTTCAAACATTCCCAAACATCTGCAAACATCCATCCTCAAACATTCCCAAACATCCACAAACATTCCCAAAAATCCATCCTCAAACATTCCCAAAAATCCATCCTCAAACATTCCCAAACATCCATCCTCAAACATTCCCAAACATCCGCAAACATTCCCAAACATCCATCCTCAAACATTCCCAAACATCCATCTTCAAACATTCCCAAACATCCATCTTCAAAGATTCTCAAACATCCGCAAACATTCCCAAACATCCACAAACATCCATCTTCAAACATTCCCAAACATCTGCAAACATCCATCCTCAAACATTCACAAACATCCACAAACATCCATCTTCAAACATTCCCAAACATCTGCAATCATCCATCCTCAAACATTCCCAAACATTCGCAAACATTCCCAAACATCCATCCTCAAACATTCCCAAACATCCATCTTCAAACATTCTCAAACATCCGCAAACATTCCCAAACATCCACAAACATCCATCTTCAAACATTCCCAAACATCTGCAAACATCCATCCTCAAACATTCCCAAACATCTGCAAACATCCATCCTCAAACATTCCCAAACATCCACAAACATCCCCAAACATCCATCCTCAAAACATTCCCAAACATCTGCAAACATCCATCCTCAAACATTCCCAAACATCCGCAAACATTCCCAAACATCCATCCTCAAACATTCCCAAACATCCTCAAACATTCCCAAACATCCGCAAACATTCCCAAACATCTGCAAACATCCATCCTCAAACATTCCCAAACATCTGCAAACATCCATCCTCAAACATTCCCAAACATCCGCAAACATTCCCAAACATCCATCCTCAAACATTCCCAAACATCTGCAAACATCCAACCTCAAACATTTCCCAAACATCTGCAAACATCCATCCTCAAACATTCCCAAACATCTGCAAACATCCATCCTCAAACATTCCCAAACATCCGCAAACATTCCCAAACATCCATCCTCAAACATTCCCAAACATCTGCAAACATCCATCTTCAAACATTCCCAAACATCTGCAAACATCCATCCTCAAACATTCCCAAACATCTGCAAACATCCATCCTCAAACATCCATCTTCAAACATTCCCAAACATCTGCAAACATCCATCCTCAAACATTCCCAAACATCCTCAAACATTCCCAAACATCCTCAAACATTCCCAAAAATCTGCAAACATCCATCCGCAAACATTTTAATGCTTAGTAACCTTGATTTGTTTCATGATTTTTAATTAATTAATGTATTTGTTGTAGGGGTGTCCCCGACTAATGATTTACACATTCGAATCAGAATTGTCGAATCTTTCTATAGTCGACCGATAGTCGAATCATCTATGTGTGTGTGAATGGGTTGGGACTGAGAGGGGCACGACAGTCAGCAGGAGGGTAAAACTATTTTTATTTTATTTTACACACTCCACACAGCAACAACTTTTAATAAAGCGACCAAAACTGCCTGCCAACTGACAGACGAACTGACAATGGCTTTCTTATTTAGGTTTAAATAAAAGGTAATGTGGTGGATAAACATTTGTAAAACGTTTTCTCGTAACATTTTACAGCCGCGATCGAAATACAGAACATCACACAAATATATAAAAGAACATTTTGATAAATAAACCTAAACAAAATACCCGCCTAGAGAGGAAAAGAACACACTGACTGCAGACAGGATTTGCATTTCACATTTTGCTAAATTAAATTAAACCGGCAAAATTGCTGTGCCATCATGCTTTCAGTGCAGCTGCAGCGCAACATCGAGACAACGAAAAACAATAAAAAGCATTAATTTACAGAATTAAATTAGAACAGAATATACATTACTAATTATAAAAAAATAGATAAAAACGAAATCAAGTCACAGGGAGCATAATAAATGTGTGCAAAATGCCAAAGTGCAGGGGAACATATGAAGACTTCAGATGCAAATCCTCTAAGTCCGTCTGACATCTTTCTTTAAAACAAGCATTTTTGACAGGTTTCTATGTATAGGTTTCTACCCAAGTACCGGTACTTCTGACTGGGCTGAGGCTGGGATTTAGTGGGTTTGAAGTGAAAGTATTTTATGAACGTATACTATATGCGGAGAGCATTCACTCTGAACTCGTCTGAAGCGTCTGAACTCTTCATATATAAAAAAACACAAGCCACAGTTCAATTAAGTAACCCTGAGTGACCAATAAATAAAATAAAAATAAATAAATTATTAAAACAACGAAAGTTTAGCCAGAATTGTGAAATTTCTCTTTTTAACTGCCGAAACAACAATGAACGCTAAACTGGCAGTTTTTTTAGCTAAACATGTTCACAGCAAATTAAAATTAGAAACGGCTGAAATGTTTGAAAACACTTGTACCATACCGGATCGAAAAAAATCCATTCTTTCACTCTGCTTGTGTGCGTTTGAGTCTTTTCGAATTGTGTGCGGGGAAAACCAACTTGTTAACGTTGGCCGGCAGCAGTGCGCTCTTAAACTTGCCCGTTTTAAGTGGAAAGCCATGTTTGTTGTTGATGAGTGCTAGCCTAGGACATGAGCTGTTGGCACAACTTGCATTTTACTTTTTTTGGATCATCTTTTACTATTTCAAAGTGCATCCACACTTTAGAGTTTCTTATTCCAGACATTTAGTAATCCCTGCCGCCAAGATGCGCCTCGTCTGTCACGGATCAGGGAAAGAGAAACTTAAATCTGTCACAGGGGTGGTTGGATTTATTCACACACACGTTAAAAATATTTATTGAACACTTCTTTCTTTTCACGTTTTTTTTTACAGCATTATCATAATGAAAGGCTGTATATAACTTAATATAACCGTACAAAACCAGTAGTTCTGTGTGAAATTAGACCTTACGCACCCCCATATTGCCAAAATGGTATGATCCTCGTTTCATAACACCCCCGAAGATTCGACTGTGAGATCGGTGGTCGAATCAGGCTCCGCATATCGATGCATCGAATCTTCGACTATTCGGGGTCACCCCTAATTTGTTGTGTGATTTACTTTTAATAATAAGAATAAGTAATCATTGAGTTGACGTTATATGCTGCCTTCTGTAAGCGTGTGTTGTGTTGTGTGGCAGATATCGACGAGTGCACCATCATGAACGGCGGCTGCGACACTCACTGCACCAACTCAGAGGGCAGTTACGAATGCAGCTGCAGCGAAGGTTACGCACTCATGCCCGACCTCAGGACCTGCGCTGGTGAGACATACACACACACACACACACACACAAACACAGGCTCGTCCTCTCAGACTGACCCTCGGCTCTTTCCGTAGACATCGACGAATGCGAAGACTCGCCCGATATCTGTGACGGCGGCCAGTGTACGAACATCCCTGGAGAATATCGCTGCCTCTGCTACGACGGTTTCATGGCCTCCATGGACATGAGGACCTGCATCGGTGAGACAAACATCGTGTGTGTGTGTGTGTGTGTGTGTGTGTGAGGACAAGACACGCAAACGTTTGTGTGGATATCACTTTTAAACAGGGCTTTGAACCGGTTCAAGGAACAAAAACAAAAACCGGAAACGAACGAAATTTTAAGAGGAACAAAAACGGAAACGAAATCAAAATCAATTTGAATCGTTCCGAACAGAAACGTTAATTTGAAATGACCATTAACCGGTTAATAGCGTTATTTTATCTTTCTCTTTAATATTTTAATTTGGCAGTGACCAATCATGAATTGAGTAGCTGCAGCATGTGACGTTGACGGATCAAGTGTGAGTGAAATGCCCGCGCACCATCATCTATGAATCTACCGTCAGTGTGAGCGCGCATTTTCATGCCTCAAGTACATTTCTTTCCCCTCTGAGGTCTACAATGAAAGCTCAGGTATTGGAGGACATTCTTTTCGTACGTTTAAATAAGCAGTTCGGACTTTAAGCTCAAATAGTCTGATTTAGGCTAGTTTATGGATTTTGTTTAAGCCTGTCCAAGTAGGCTATAGCATCTATCAAACATTTGTCCTATAGTCTTTCAGATTGCCAATACAGGACAGGTCAATGTTTTCTATATAGACGGCTGATGCTTTGTATTAAATGGGTATATTGCATTAAATAATCAAGCTTTATTAGCTGACTGAATTTGATTATGGGATGCAGACGTGTTGCGCAGTGTTTGCTTTGAAATTAGCAGTTGACAGTGCATTAAAAGAGCAATGGTTATCCAGTTTATTTATTCTTTATTCATGCAATTTTTAAAACAAGTCGTGTTTGAAAAAAAAGTTATGTACAAAGAATGTTCTCACTCTTCTGAAAAGATTTAGGCATAAAGGCCCGGGTATACTTCACTTACCGCGCCCGGACGCGTCACGCGCGCAACCCTGTCCGCGCGTCTTTCAAAGTATACTTCACAACGGATGCGCTCGGATGATCGCGTTCGACACATGCGCAGTAAAAAAAGTCTATGCTCTACCAGACATCGGAGGGCAGCACTGAGTCCTGTCATTAACGGGACATTTCGCTGGGCATGATCGGAGAAGAATTGTAGTGCATCCACCAGTGCAACATAGTTTGGAAGAAACACTGAAGAATCAAAAATTCTCTCTTTTTTTCAAGTGTGTTGTTTTTAAACCGGTCTTTGCACACTCTTCTTCAAAGGCTGAACACTGTGCTCAATACTGTGTGTATTGCCACCTAGTGGACTCTTCTGTATTGTCTAACGCTCCATTAAAACAGGTCTGCTGTTTATGCTTTGTAACTAATGCATGTATTTCTGGTTTTAAAAATGTTATGAAATAAATATTCAAGTTTAATTACCATGCGTTATATTATTATTGAGTAAAAATAAGTCTATTTATACATATTTGTTTAAAGTATAGGCTAAATTAAAATAACGTTATTAACCAGTATTTTTTCATATCAAACCGTTTTCGGAACAGTAATGTTTATTGAGGAACGCAAAAACGGAAACGCTATAATATCGATTCTGCTCGGAGTGAACCGATTGATATTTTTTTCCGTTTTTAAGCCCTGCTTTTAAATGATAAAAAAATTATAATTTACTTTGAATTAATTATTCATCTTGATTTATTTTATTTTTAATTTGTTCATCTGTTTGTTTATTCCCAATATACACTCACCTAAAGGATTATTAGGAACACCTGTTCAATTTCTCATGAATGTAATTATCTAATCAACCAATCACATGGCAGTTGCTTCAATGCATTTAGGGGTGTGTTCCTGGTCAAGACAATCTCCTGAACTCCACACTGAATGTCAGAATGGGAAAGAAAAGGGATTTAAGCAATTTTGAGCGTGGCATGGTTGTTGGTGCCAGACGGGCCGGTCTGAGTATTTCACAATCTGCTCAGTTACTGGGATTTTCACACACAACCATTTCTAGGGTTTACAAAGAATGGTGTGAAAAGGGAAAAACATCCAGTATGCGGCAGTCCTGTGGGAGAAAATGCCTTGTTGATGCTAGAGGTCAGAGGAGAATGGGCCGACTGATTCAAGCTGATAGAAGAGCAACTTTGACTGAAATAACCACTCGTTACAACCGAGGTCTGCAGCAAAGCATTTGTGAAGCCACAACACGCACAACCTTGAGGCGGATGAGCTACAACAGCAGAAGACCCCACCGGGTACCACTCATCTCCACTACAAATAGGAAAAAGAGGCGACAATTTGCACAAGCTCACCAAAATTGGACAGTTGAAGACTGGAAAAATGTTGCCTGGTCTGATGAGTCTCGATTTCTGTTGAGACATTCAGATGGTAGAGTCAGAATTTGGCGTAAACAGAATGAGAACATGGATCCATCATGTCTTGTTACCACTGTGGATGTTTTCTTGGCACACTTTAGGCCCCTTAGTGCCAATTGGGCATAGTTTAAATGCCACGGCCTACCTGAGCATTGTTTCTGACCATGTCCATCCCTTTATGACCACCATGTCCCCATCCTCTGATGGCTACTTCCAGCAGGATAATGCACCGTCACAAAGCTCCAATCATTTCAAATTGGTTTCTTGAACATGACAATGAGTTCACTGAACTAAAATGGCCCCCACAGTCTCCAGATCTCAACCCAATAGAGCATCTTTGGGATGTGGTGGAACGGGAGCTTCGTGCCCTGGATGTGCATCCCACAAATCTCCATCAACTGCAGATGCTCTCCTATCAATATGGGCCAACATTTCTAAAGAATGCTTTCAGCACCTTGTTGAATCAATGCCACGTAGAATTAAGGCAGTTCTGAAGGCGAAAGGGGGTCAAACACAGTATTTGTGTGTGTTCCTAATAATCCTTCAGGTGAGTGTATATGATATTGCGCTGTTTAATTGTATTCATATGTTGGTATTATTATGGTCCAGATGTCAATGAGTGCGACCTGAATCCCAACATCTGTCTCCATGGCGACTGCGAGAACACTAAAGGCTCCTTCATCTGCCACTGTCAGCTGGGATACTTTGTGAAGAAGGGCTCGACCGGATGCACAGGTACGGCACGGGAACCGGATCGAGCTGGTTTTTGGAACATGCTAGCTGTTCCGAAGTGGTTTTGATTTCTTTTCTTATTTTTCCAGATGTGGATGAATGCGAGATCGGCGCCCATAACTGCGACATGCACGCGGCCTGCGTCAACGTTCCCGGCAGCTTCAAGTGCCGCTGTCGTGACGGCTGGGAGGGCGACGGCATCAAATGCATCGGTGAGTGTGGAGCGATCCTCCTGGTCATGTGATGCTCCCCTCTGGGCGAGTCTGAGGCCGCTTATGCTTCTGTCTCTGCAGATGTTGACGAGTGTGTTACTGAAGAGCACAACTGCAACCCCAACGCCGAGTGCATGAACACGCCGGGCTCGTACCGCTGCGCCTGCAGGGAGGGGTTCAACGGAGACGGGTTCACCTGCTCCGGTACGTCCTGCTCACATCTGGGGCTGAACTGACCCTTTCCTGTAAACACTGACATTAATGACCTGTTCTGAGAAGAGCCTCGATCTTTACCTGCAGACATGGACGAGTGCGCGGATAACATCAACCTGTGTGAGAACGGCCAGTGTCTGAACGCCCCGGGGGGATACCGCTGCGAGTGTGAGATGGGCTTCACCCCGACGGAGGACAGCAAGGCCTGCCAGGGTGAAAACACACACTCACACACACCTACAGTAACACACACTCACACACACCTACAGTAACACACACTCACTCACACCTACAGTAACACACTCACTCACTCCTACAGTAACACACACTCACACACACCTACAGTAACACACACTCACTCACACCTACAGTAACACACTCACTCACACCTACAGTAACACACACTCACTCACACCTACAGTAACACACACTCACTCACACCTACAGTAACACACACTCACTCACACCTACAGTAACACACACTCACTCACACCTACAGTAACACACTCACTCACACCTACAGTAACACACACTCACTCACACCTACAGTAACACACACTCACTCACACCTACAGTAACACACTCACTCACACCTACAGTAACACACACTCACTCACACCTACAGTAACACACACTCACTCACACCTACAGTAACACACACTCACTCACACCTACAGTAAACACACACTCACTCACACCTACAGTAACACACACACACCTACAGTAACACACACTCACACACACCTACAGTAACACACACTCACTCACACCTACAGTAACACACTCACTCACACCTACAGTAACACACACTCACTCACACCTACAGTAACACACTCACTCACTCCTAAAGTAACACACACTCACACACACCTACAGTAACACACACTCACTCACACCTACAGTAACACACTCACTCACACCTACAGTAACACACACTCACTCACACCTACAGTAACACACTCGCTCACACACACCTACAGTAACACACACTCACACACACCTACAGTAACACACACTCTCACACACCTACAGTAACACACACACACCTACAGTAACACACTCACTCACACCTACAGTAACACACACACACACACCTACAGTAACACACTCACTCACACATACAGTAACACACACTCACTCACACCTACAGTAACACACACTCACTCACACCTACAGTAACACACACTAACACCTACAGTAACACACACACACTCACACCTACAGTAACACACACACTCACTCACACCTACAGTAACACACACTCACTCACACCTACAGTAACACACACTCACTCACACCTACAGTAACACACACTCACCCACACCTACAGTAACACACACTCACTAACACCTACAGTAACACACACTCACACCTACAGTAACACACACTCACTCACACCTACAGTAACACACACTCACTCACACCTACAGTAACACACACACACACACACACACACACAGTAACACACACTCACACCTACAGTAACACACACACACACAGTAACACACACTCACTCACACCTACAGTAACAAACACTCACTCACACATACAGTAACACACACTCACTCACACCTACAGTAACACACACTCACTCACACCTACAGTAACACACACTAACACCTACAGTAACACACACACACTCACACCTACAGTAACACACACTCACTCACACCTACAGTAACACACACTCACTCACACCTACAGTAACACACACTCACTCACACCTACAGTAACACACACTAACACCTACAGTAACACACACTCACACCTACAGTAACACACACTCACACCTACAGTAACACACACTCACTCACACCTACAGTAACACACACACACACACACACACAGTACTCACAGTAACACACACTCACTACTACAGTAACACACACACACACAGTAACACACACTCACTCACACCTACAGTAACACACACTCACTCACACATACAGTAACACACACTCACTCACACCTACAGTAACACACACTCACTCACACATACAGTAACACACACTCACTCACACCTACAGTAACACACACTCACACCTACAGTAACACACACACACTCACACCTACAGTAACACACACACACTCACACCTACAGTAACACACACACACACACACACACACAGTAACACACACTCACACCTACAGTAACACACACACACACACAGTAACACACACTCACTCACACCTACAGTAACACACACTCACTCACACACAGTAACACACACTCACTCACACCTACAGTAACACACACTCACTCACACATACAGTAACACACACTCACTCACACCTACAGTAACACACACTCACACCTACAGTAACACACACTCACTCACACCTACAGTAACAGACACTCACACCTACAGTAACACACACTCACACACACCTACAGTAACACACACATACAGTAACACACACTCACACCTACAGTAACACACACTCACACACACCTACAGTAACACACACACACAGTAACACACACACACACACACCTACAGTAACACACACACACACACACACACACACACACACACACTCACACACACTCACTCACAGTAACACTCACACACACCTACAGTAACACACACTCACACACCTACAGTAACACACTGACACCTACAGTAACACACACACTCCCACCTTCACTGACACATACACACACCTACAGTAACACACACTCACTCACAGTAACACTCATACACACCTACAGTAACACACACTCACTCACACCTACAGTAACACACTAACACCTACAGTAACACTCACACCTTCACTGACACATACACACACCTACAGTAACACACACTCACTCACAGTAACACTCATACACACCTACAGTAACACACACTCACTCACACCTACAGTAACACTCACACACCTACAGTAACACACACACTCACACCTTCACTGACACATACACACACCTACAGTAACACACACTCACTCACAGTAACACTCATACACACCTACAGTAACACACACTCACTCACAGCGCTGTGTGTCGTCCATCAGATATCGACGAGTGTAACTTCCAGAACATCTGTGTGTTCGGGTCGTGCCAGAACCTGCCGGGGATGTTCCGCTGCATCTGCGACTACGGCTACGAGCTGGACCGCAGCGGAGGAAACTGCACAGGTGACAACACACACACACACACACACACACTGCATCAGTTCGTTTCAGCACACCTCCTCAATATGAGCGTTTTTATAAGAATGTATCGTTGTTTTATCTCTTTGTGTAATTTACTTTGAATTCAATGATAAAAATGAACGTAATGACATGAATTGTAAACGTGTGTCGTTCAGAGGAGCACAGCCTCAAATCCCTCTGGAAACACACACAGCCGATTATTTCTGTCCCGTCTCACACTGTCTCTTTTCCATCTGACACGGACAGACATCAACGAGTGTTTCGACCCGGTAAACTGCATCAACGGTGTGTGTGTGAACCTGCCGGGCAGCTACCTGTGCAACTGCCCGCCGGACTTCGAGCTCAACCCGTCTGGAGTCGGCTGTGTTGGTACGTCACACACTCATCCACCTCATAACTGCTCATGTGCTGACACTAAAGAGCCTGATCCGCTTCCCCTCCGACAGACACGCGTGTGGGAAACTGTTTCCTGGACACTCTGGACCGCGGCGACGGCGGGATCTCCTGCAGCGCTGAGATCGGAGTGGGCGTGACCCGCGCGTCCTGCTGCTGCTCGCTGGGCGGAGCCTGGGGGAACCCGTGTGAACTCTGCCCCCCCGTCAACTCCAGTACGGACACTACACACTCTTATATATACTCTATACACACTCTTAAATCTGTCATATATACTCTATACACACACTCTTTTATCTGTCATATATACTCTATACACACACTCTTATATCTGTCATATATACTCTATACACACTCTTAAATCTGTCATATATACTCTATACACACTCTTAAATCTGTCATATATACTCTATACACACACTCTCTTAAATCTGTCATATATACTCTATACACACACTTTTAAATCTGTCATATATACTCTATACACACACTCTTAAATCTGTCATATATACTCTATACACACACTCTTAAATCTGTCATATATACTCTATACACACTCTTAAATCTGTCATATATACTCTATACACACACTCTTAAATCTGTCATATATACTCTATACACACACTCTTAAATCTGTCATATATACTCTATACACACTCTCTTAAATCTGTCATATATACTCTATACACACACTCTTATATCTGTCATATATACTCTATACACACACTCTTATATCTGTCATATATACTCTATACACACTCTTAAATCTGTCATATATACTCTATACACACTCTTAAATCTGTCATATATACTCTATACACACACTCTCTTAAATCTGTCATATATACTCTATACACACACTTTTAAATCTGTCATATATACTCTATACACACACTCTTAAATCTGTCATATATACTCTATACACACACTCTTAAATCTGTCATATATACTCTATACACACTCTTAAATCTGTCATATATACTCTATACACACACTCTTAAATCTGTCATATATACTCTATACACACACTCTCAAATCTGTCATATATACTCTATACACACTCTCTTAAATCTGTCATATATACTCTATACACACACTCTTAAATCTGTCATATATACTCTATACACACACACTCTTAAATCTGTCATATATACTCTATACACACTCTTAAATCTGTCATATATACTCTATACACACACTCTCTTAAATCTGTCATACATACTCTATACACACACACTCTTAAATCTGTCATATATACTCTATACACACACACACTCTTAAATCTGTCATATATACTCTATACACACACTCTCTTAAATCTGTCATATATACTCTATACACACACTCTTAAATCTGTCATATATACTCTATACACACACTCTTAAATCTGTCATATATACTCTATACACACACTCTTAAATCTGTCATATATACTCTATACACACACTCTTAAATCTGTCATATATACTCTATACACACACTCTTAAATCTGTCATATATACTCTATACACACACACTCTTAAATCTGTCATATATACTCTATACACACACACTCTTAAATCTGTCATATATACTCTATACACACACACTCTTAAATCTGTCATATATACTCTATACACACACTTTTAAATCTGTCATATATACTCTATACACACACACTCTTAAATCTGTCATATATACTCTATACACACACTCTTAAATCTGTCATATATACTCTATACACACACTCTTAAATCTGTCATATATACTCTATACACACACTCTTAAATCTGTCATATATACTCTATACACACACTCTCTTAAATCTGTCATATATACTCTATACACACACTCTTAAATCTGTCATATATACTCTATACACACACTCTCTTAAATCTGTCATATATACTCTATACACACACTCTCTTAAATCTGTCATATATACTCTATACACACACTCTTAAATCTGTCATATATACTCTACACACACACTCTTAAATCTGTCATATATACTCTATACACACACACACTCTTAAATCTGTCATATATACTCTATACACACACTCTCTTAAATCTGTCATATATACTCTATACACACACTCTTAAATCTGTCATATATACTCTATACACACTCTTAAATCTGTCATATATACTCTATACACACACTCTCTTAAATCTGTCATACATACTCTATACACACACACTCTTAAATCTGTCATATATACTCTATACACACACACACTCTTAAATCTGTCATATATACTCTATACACACACTCTCTTAAATCTGTCATATATACTCTATACACACACTCTTAAATCTGTCATATATACTCTATACACACACTCTTAAATCTGTCATATATACTCTATACACACACTCTTAAATCTGTCATATATACTCTATACACACACTCTTAAATCTGTCATATATACTCTATACACACACTCTTAAATCTGTCATATATACTCTATACACACACACTCTTAAATCTGTCATATATACTCTATACACACACACTCTTAAATCTGTCATATATACTCTATACACACACACTCTTAAATCTGTCATATATACTCTATACACACACTTTTAAATCTGTCATATATACTCTATACACACACTCTTAAATCTGTCATATATACTCTATACACACACTCTTAAATCTGTCATATATACTCTATACACACACTCTTAAATCTGTCATATATACTCTATACACACACTCTTAAATCTGTCATATATACTCTATACACACACTCTTAAATCTGTCATATATACTCTATACACACACTCTTAAATCTGTCATATATACTCTATACACACACTCTTAAATCTGTCATATATACTCTATACACACACTCTCTTAAATCTGTCATATATACTCTATACACACACTCTTAAATCTGTCATATATACTCTATACACACACTCTCTTAAATCTGTCATATATACTCTATACACACACTCTCTTAAATCTGTCATATATACTCTATACACACTCTTAAATCTGTCATATATACTCTATACACACACTCTCTTAAATCTGTCATATATACTCTATACACACACTCTTAAATCTGTCATATATACTCTATACACACACTTAAATCTGTCATATATACTCTATACACACACTCTTAAATCTGTCATATATACTCTATACACACACTCTTAAATCTGTCATATATACTCTATACACACACACTCTTAAATCTGTCATATATACTCTATACACACACTCTTAAATCTGTCATATATACTCTATACACACACTCTTAAATCTGTCATATATACTCTATACACACACTCTTAAATCTGTCTATATATACTCTATACACACACTCTTAAATCTGTCTATATATACTCTATACACACACTTAAATTTGTCTATATATACTCTATACACACACTCTTAAATCTGTCTATATATACTCTATACACACACACTCTTAAATCTGTCTATATATACTCTATACACACACTCTTAAATCTGTCATATATACACACACATGAGCCAAACCTCTGCTGGATTTCACCCTTCACTGATGTCCTGATGTCTCCTCACAGCCGAGTATAAAACCCTGTGTCCCGGAGGAGAAGGCTTCCGGCCGAACCCCATCACAGTCATCCTGGAGGGTAAGGACGAATCGGTCCGCGGGCAGCAAGATGAACCCTGGAGTGTTTGTGATAATGACTCTCTCTCTCTCTCTCTCTCTCTCTCTCTCTCTCTCTCTCTCTCTCTCTCTCACTCTCCCTGTCGCACATCAGACATAGACGAATGCCAGGAGCTGCCCGGCCTGTGCCAGGGGGGAAACTGTGTCAACACCTTCGGCAGCTTCCAGTGCGAATGTCCCGCCGGATACTACCTCAACGAGGAGACGCGCATCTGCGAAGGTCATTTGAGCTGCTGAAGTCGTTTTTTGATCGATTAAATGTTAATAACTAGTAACCTTAATTCATTTATTTTGAATTAATTTATATGACTTTTAACTAAATATTTTGTTTTAATATTTAAATTAAATATTTATATTAAATTAACATTTACATTTATATTCATATTTTGATTGATTAATTGTAATTAATTTCTTATGAATTATATTGATTTGTTTGTGTAATTTACTTTTAATAAAATAATAAAAATAGTGAATGAAACATTTTTTAGCATTTATTTTTCAATTAAATATTTACATCAAATTGATATTCATATTTGTATTTATATTCATATTTTAATCAATTCATTTTAATGTTTAGTAACCTTTTTTATGAATTAATTAAATTTATATTAATATTTTGATTGATTAATTGTAATGTTTAGTAACCTAAATTCATTTTTATGAAATAATTTATTAGTTTGTTTATTTGTAATTTAAAACATATATATTATTTAAATGTACATTTTATAATTTGTATATAATGTAAATGATGTATATAATATAAATGTATATAATTTAAATGTAAATATTTAGATATTTATATTTCAATTGAAGGTATATTTTAATCATTTAATTTACTTTAATATTTATTGAAGTTTAATGTTTAGTAACTTTGATTTATGAATGTAACTTGTAATTAAATAATTGTATATTCATTTTTTTGAGTATTTTAATATCTATTCATATTTTAATCATTTAATTTACTTAATTTTAATTGTATATGTATTGAAGTTTCATGATCTTGATTTAGGAACTATTTTAATTGTTTTTGTAATTTACTTGAAATGAAATAAAAACTATTCTCAAAATTTCTGCAAACATCAACAAAAGGGGCAACACGACGGAAACAGTTGGAGGTGTTTGAGTGGCTGAATACTGATATTTATTGACTGATTCTCGCACAGATATTGATGAATGCACGGTGCACATCGGCATCTGCGGCCCGGGAACCTGCTACAACACGCTGGGTAACTACACCTGCGTCTGTCCGCCCGAATACATGCAGGTCAACGGAGGAAACAACTGCATGGGTAAGACCTCGTCATCTAGTGCTCTGCCTCTTAATCTGGGGCCTTTGGGATCATTTTGTGTGTTTTTCCTCTTGGATGTGCAGATATGAGAAAGAGCGTGTGTTACCGCAACTTCAACGACACCTGCGAGAATGAGCTGTCCTTCAACATGACCAAGAAGATGTGCTGTTGCTCGTATAACGTGGGCAAAGCCTGGAACAGACCCTGCGAGGCCTGTCCGACCCCGGCCACCTGTGAGTGTGTCCTGACGGTCAGTAATACCTGACGCTGCTGCTAGTTTGAATATTCACACGGATCTGTGGTTATTTCTGTGTCCTGTAGCCGAGTACCAGCTTCTGTGTGGAAATCAGGTTCCTGGTTTCATCATCGACATTCTCACTGGAAAACCCGTCGGTGAGTTCGACCTAAACATCACTTTTCAACAGCATAAAAGGCTGCATGAACCGAACAGATCATGCTAACGTTTCTGCACAACCTCCGTCAGATATCGACGAGTGTCGCGAGATCCAGGGCCTCTGCCTTAACGGCGTGTGCATCAACCAGATCGGGAGTTTCCGCTGCGAGTGTCCCATGGGCTTCAGCTACAACAACATCCTGCTCATTTGTGAAGGTAGCGACCCCGCCGATGCATTTTCACCAAAGATTATTGTCATATTTCTCGACTTACACCTTTTCCGACCTCAGATATTGACGAGTGCAATAGCGGTGACAACCTGTGCCAGCGCAACGCCAACTGCATCAACATCCCCGGCAGCTACCGCTGCGAATGTTCAGCCGGATTCAAGCTGTCACCCAGCGGAGCGTGCCTGGGTGAGTGCGTCTCCTGCTTTGACCAATGAAAACAGTAAAATAGAATAGAATGAGCCATGATAGAATGAGCCGTGATAGAATGAGCCGTAATAGAATGAGCCGTGATAGAATGAGCCGTGATAGAATGAGCCATAATAGAATGAGCCGTAATAGAATGAGCCGTGATAGAATGAGCCGTGATAGAATGAGCCGTAATAGAATGAGCCGTGATAGAATGAGCCGTAATAGAATGAGCCGTGATAGAATGAGCCGTAATAGAATGAGCCGTGATAGAATGAGCCGTGATAGAATGAGCCGTGATAGAATGAGCCGTGATAGAATGAGCCGTAATAGAATGAGCCGTGATAGAATGAGCCGTGATAGAATGAGCCGTGATAGAATGAGCCATAATAGAATGAGCCGTAATAGAATGAGCCGTGATAGAATGAGCCGTAATAGAATGAGCCGTGATAGAATGAGCCATAATAGAATGAGCCGTAATAGAATGAGCCGTGATAGAATGAGCCGTGATAGAATGAGCCGTGATAGAATGAGCCGTAATAGAATGAGCCGTTATAGAATGAGCCGTAATAGAATGAGCCGTAATAGAATGAGCCGTAATAGAATTAGCCATAATAGAATGAGCCGTAATAGAATGAGCCGTGATAGAATGAGCCGTAATAGAATGAGCCATAATAGAATGAGACGTGATAGAATGAGCCATAATAGAATGAGCCGTGATAGAATGAGCCGTAAAAGAATGAGCCGTAAAAGAATTAGCCATAATAGAATGAGCCGTGATAGAATGAGCCGTGATAGAATGAGCCGTAATAGAATGAGCCGTGATAGAATGAGCCATAATAGAATGAGCCGTAATAGAATGAGCCGTAATAGAATGAGCCGTAATAGAATGAGCCGTAATAGAATGAGCCATAATAGAATGAGCCGTAATAGAATGAGCCATAATAGAATGAGCCGTGATAGAATGAGCCATAATAGAATGAGCCGTGATAGAATGAGCCGTGATAGAATGAGCCGTAATAGAATGAGCCGTAATAGAATGAGCCGTGATAGAATGAGCCATAATAGAATGAGCCATAATAGAATGAGCCGTGATAGAATGAGCCGTGATAGAATGAGCCGTGATAGAATGAGCCGTAATAGAATGAGCCGTAATAGAATGAGCCATAATAGAATGAGCCGTAATAGAATGAGCCGTGATAGAATGAGCCGTGATAGTATGAGCCATAATAGAATGAGCCGTAATAGAATGAGCCGTAATAGAATGAGCCATAATAGAATGAGCCGTAATAGAATGAGCCATAATAGAATGAGCCGTGATAGAATGAGCCGTGATAGAATGAGCCGTGATAGAATGAGCCGTGATAGAATGAGCCGTGATAGAATGAGCCGTGATAGAATGAGCCGTGATAGAATGAGCCGTGATAGAATGAGCCGTGATAGAATGAGCCGTGATAGAATGAGCCGTAATAGAATGAGCCATAATAGAATGAGCCGTGATAGAATGAGCCGTGATAGTATGAGCCATAATAGAATGAGCCGTGATAGAATGAGCCGTAATAGAATGAGCCGTAATAGAATGAGCCGTGATAGAATGAGCCGTAATAGAATGAGCCGTAATAGAATGAGCCGTAATAGAATGAGCCGTAATAGAATGAGCCGTGATAGAATGAGCCGTGATATTATGAGCCATAATAGAATGAGCCGTGATAGAATGAGCCGTGATAGAATGAGCCGTAATAGAATGAGCCGTAATAGAATGAGCCGTGATAGAATGAGCCGTAATAGAATGAGCCGTGATAGAATGAGCCGTAATAGAATGAGCCGTAATAGAATGAGCCGTGATAGAATGAGCCGTAATAGAATGAGCCGTAATAGAATGAGCCGTAATAGAATGAGCCGTGATAGAATGAGCCGTGATAGAATGAGCCGTGATAGAATGAGCCGTAATAGAATGAGCCGTGATAGAATGAGCCATAATAGAATGAGCCGTAATAGAATGAGCCGTAATAGAATGAGCCATAATAGAATGAGCCGTGATAGAATGAGCCGTGATAGAATGAGCCGTAATAGAATGAGCCGTGATAGAATGAGCCGTGATAGAATGAGCCGTAATAGAATGAGCCGTGATAGAATGAGCCATAATAGAATGAGCCGTAATAGAATGAGCCGTGATAGAATGAGCCGTATGGAATGAGCCGTGATAGAATGAGCCATAATAGAATGAGCCGTAATAGAATGAGCCGTGATAGAATGAGCCGTAATAGAATGAGCCGTAATAGAATGAGCCGTAATAGAATGAGCCGTGATAGAATGAGCCATAATAGAATGAGCCGTGATAGAATGAGCCGTAATAGAATGAGCCGTAATAGAATGAGCCGTGATAGAATGAGCCATAATAGAATGAGCCGTGATAGAATGAGCCGTAATAGAATGAGCCGTAATAGAATGAGCCGTGATAGAATGAGCCATAATAGAATGAGCCATAATAGAATGAGCCGTAATAGAATGAGCCGTAATAGAATGAGCCGTAATAGAATGAGCCGTGATAGAATGAGCCGTGATAGAATGAGCCGTAATAGAATGAGCCGTGATAGAATGAGCCGTGATAGAATGAGCCGTGATAGAATGAGCCGAGCCGTGATAGAATGAGCCGTGATAGAATGAGCCGTGATAGAATGAGCCGTGATAGAATGAGCCGTAATAGAATGAGCCGTGATAGAATGAGCCATAATAGAATGAGCCGTAATAGAATGAGCCGTGATAGAATGAGCCATAATAGAATGAGCCGTGATAGAATGAGCCATAATAGAATGAGCCGTAATAGAATGAGCCGTGATAGAATGAGCCATAATAGAATGAGCCATAATAGAATGAGCCGTGATAGAATGAGCCGTGATAGAATGAGCCGTAATAGAATGAGCCATAATAGAATGAGCCGTGATAGAATGAGCCGTAATAGAATGAGCCATAATAGAATGAGCCGTAATAGAATGAGCCATAATAGAATGAGCCGTGATAGAATGAGCCGTGATAGAATGAGCCGTAATAGAATGAGCCATAATAGAATGAGCCGTGATAGAATGAGCCGTAATAGAATGAGCCATAATAGAATGAGCCGTGATAGAATGAGCCGTAATAGAATGAGCCGTAATAGAATGAGCCGTAATAGAATGAGCCGTAATAGAATGAGCCATAATAGAATGAGCCGTGATAGAATGAGCCGTAATAGAATGAGCCATAATAGAATGAGCCATAATAGAATGAGCCGTGATAGAATGAGCCGTGATAGAATGAGCCATAATAGAATGAGCCGTGATAGAATGAGCCGTGATAGAATGAGCCGTGATAGAATGAGCCGTGATAGAATGAGCCGTAATAGAATGAGCCATAATAGAATGAGCCGTGATAGAATGAGCCGTAATAGAATGAGCCGTAATAGAATGAGCCGTAATAGAATGAGCCGTGATAGAATGAGCCGTAATAGAATGAGCCATAATAGAATGAGCCGTAATAGAATGAGCCGTGATCGAATGAGCCGTAATAGAATGAGCCGTGATAGAATGAGCCGTAATAGAATGAGCCGTAATAGAATGAGCCGTAATAGAATGAGCCGTAATAGAATGAGCCGTGATAGAATGAGCCGTAATAGAATGAGCCGTGATAGAATGAGCCGTGATAGAATGAGCCGTGATAGAATGAGCCGTAATAGAATGAGCCGTGATAGAATGAGCCGTGATAGAATGAGCCGTGATAGAATGAGCCGTAATAGAATGAGCCGTAATAGAATGAGCCGTAATAGAATGAGCCATAATAGAATGAGCCGTGATAGAATGAGCCGTAATAGAATGAGCCGTGATAGAATGAGCCGTGATAGAATGAGCCGTAATAGAATGAGCCGTAATAGAATGAGCCGTAATAGAATGAGCCGTGATAGAATGAGCCGTAATAGAATGAGCCGTAATAGAATGAGCCGTGATAGAATGAGCCGTAATAGTATGAGCCATAATAGAATGAGCCGTGATAGAATGAGCCGTGATAGAATGAGCCGTGATAGAATGAGCCGTAATAGAATGAGCCGTGATAGAATGAGCCGTGATAGAATGAGCCATAATAGAATGAGCCGTAATAGAATGAGCCGTGATAGAATGAGCCGTAATAGAATGAGCCGTGATAGAATGAGCCGTGATAGAATGAGCCATAATAGAATGAGCCGTAATAGAATGAGCCGTGATAGAATGAGCCGTAATAGAATGAGCCGTGATAGAATGAGCCGTGATAGAATGAGCCATAATAGAATGAGCCGTAATAGATTGAGCCGTGATAGAATGAGCCATAATAGAATTAGCCGTGATAGAATGAGCCGTGATAGAATGAGCCATAATAGAATGAGCCGTAATAGAATGAGCCGTGATAGAATGAGCCGTGATAGAATGAGCCGTGATAGAATGAGCCGTAATAGAATGAGCAGTGATAGAATGAGCCATAATAGAATGAGCCGTGATAGAATGAGCCGTAATAGAATGAGCCGTAATAGAATGAGCCATAATAGAATGAGCCATAATAGAATGAGCCGTAATAGAATGAGCCGTAATAGAATGAGCCGTAATAGAATGAGCCGTGATAGAATGAGCCGTGATAGAATGAGCCGTAATAGAATGAGCCGTAATAGAATGAGCCGTAATAGAATGAGCCGTAATAGAATGAGCCGTGATAGAATGAGCCATAATAGAATGAGCCGTAATAGAATGAGCCGTAATAGAATGAGCCGTGATAGAATGAGCCGTGATAGAATGAGCCGTGATAGAATGAGCCGTGATAGAATGAGCCGTAATAGAATGAGCCGTGATAGAATGAGCCGTGATAGAATGAGCCGTGATAGAATGAGCCGTGATAGAATGAGCCATAATAGAATGAGCCATAATAGAATGAGCCGTGATAGAATGAGCCGTAATAGTATGAGCCATAATAGAATGAGCCGTGATAGAATGAGCCGTAATAGAATGAGCCGTGATAGAATGAGCCGTGATAGAATGAGCCGTGATAGAATGAGCCGTAATAGAATGAGCCGTGATAGAATGAGCCATAATAGAATGAGCCGTAATAGAATGAGCCGTAATAGAATGAGCCGTGATAGAATGAGCCGTGATAGAATGAGCCATAATAGAATGAGCCGTAATAGAATGAGCCGTAATAGAATGAGCCGTGATAGAATGAGCCGTAATAGAATGAGCCGTGATAGAATGAGCCGTAATAGAATGAGCCGTGATAGAATGAGCCATAATAGAATGAGCCGTGATAGAATGAGCCGTAATAGAATGAGCCGTGATAGAATGAGCCGTGATAGAATGAGCCATAATAGAATGAGCCGTAATAGAATGAGCCGTAATAGAATGAGCCGTGATAGAATGAGCCGTAATAGAATGAGCCGTGATAGAATGAGCCATAATAGAATGAGCCGTGATAGAATGAGCCGTAATAGAATGAGCCGTGATAGAATGAGCCATAATAGAATGAGCCGTGATAGAATGAGCCGTGATAGAATGAGCCATAATAGAATGAGCCGTAATAGAATGAGCCGTGATAGAATGAGCCGTGATAGAATGAGCCGTGATAGAATGAGCCGTAATAGAATGAGCAGTGATAGAATGAGCCATAATAGAATGAGCCGTAATAGAATGAGCCGTAATAGAATGAGCCGTGATAGAATGAGCCGTGATAGAATGAACCGTGATAGAATGAGCCGTGATAGAATGAGCCATAATAGAATGAGCCGTAATAGAATGAGCCGTGATAGAATGAGCCATAATAGAATGAGCCGTAATAGAATGAGCCGTGATAGAATGAGCCGTGATAGAATGAGCCGTAATAGAATGAGCAGTGATAGAATGAGCCATAATAGAATGAGCCGTGATAGAATGAGCCATAATAGAATGAGCCATAATAGAATGAGCCATAATAGAATGAGCCGTAATAGAATGAGCCGTAATAGAATGAGCCGTAATAGAATGAGCCGTGATAGAATGAGCCGTGATAGAATGAGCCGTAATAGAATGAGCCGTAATAGAATGAGCCGTAATAGAATGAGCCGTGATAGAATGAGCCATAATAGAATGAGCCGTAATAGAATGAGCCGTAATAGAATGAGCCATAATAGAATGAGCCGTAATAGAATGAGCCGTGATAGAATGAGCCGTGATAGAATGAGCCGTAATAGAATGAGCCGTAATAGAATGAGCCGTGATAGAATGAGCCGTGATAGAATGAGCCGTGATAGAATGAGCCGTAATAGAATGAGCCGTAATAGAATGAGCCGTAATAGAAAGAGCAGTGATAGAATGAGCCATAATAGAATGAGCCGTAATAGAAAGAGCAGTGATAGAATGAGCCGTAATAGAATGAGCCGTAATAGAAAGAGCAGTGATAGAATGAGCCGTGATAGAATGAGCCGTAATAGAATGAGCCGTAATAGAATGAGCCGTGATAGAATGAGCCATAATAGAATGAGCCGTAATAGAATGAGCCGTAATAGAATGAGCCGTGATAGAATGAGCCGTAATAGAATGAGCCATAATAGAATGAGCCGTGATAGAATGAGCCGTAATAGAATGAGCCGTGATAGAATGAGCCATAATAGAATGAGCCATAATAGAATGAGCCGTAATAGAATGAGCCGTAATAGAATGAGCCGTAATAGAATGAGCCGTAATAGAATGAGCCGTAATAGAATGAGCCATAATAGAATGAGCCATAATAGAATGAGCCGTAATAGAATGAGCCATAATAGAATGAGCCGTGATAGAATGAGCCATAATAGAATGAGCCATAATAGAATGAGCCGTAATAGAATGAGCCGTGATAGAATGAGCCGTGATAGAATGAGCCATAATAGAATGAGCCATAATAGAATGAGCCGTAATAGAATGAGCCGTGATAGAATGAGCCATAATAGAATGAGCCATAATAGAATGAGCCGTAATAGAATGAGCCGTGATAGAATGAGCCGTGATAGAATGAGCCGTAATAGAATGAGCCGTGATAGAATGAGCCGTAATAGAATGAGCCGTGATAGAATGAGCCGTAATAGAATGAGCCGTAATAGAATGAGCCGTAATAGAATGAGCCGTAATAGAATGAGCCGTAATAGAATGAACCGTGATAGAATGAGCCGTGATAGAATGAGCCATAATAGAATGAGCCATAATAGAATGAGCCGTAATAGAATGAGCCGTGATAGAATGAGCCATAATAGAATGAGCCATAATAGAATGAGCCGTAATAGAATGAGCCATAATAGAATGAGCCGTGAAAGAATGAGCCATAATAGAATGAGCCGTGATAGAATGAGCCGTAATAGAATGAGCCGTGATAGAATGAGCCGTAATAGAATGAGCCGTAATAGAATGAGCCGTAATAGAATGAGCCGTGATAGAATGAGCAATTATTCAGAGAGTTGTCAGGATTGAACTAAAATAAGATGAAAAGTATAACTCTAAAGTGAATAAGTCTCTCCGCTCCTCAGACCGTAACGAGTGTCAGGAGATCCCGAACATCTGCAGTCACGGCGAGTGTATCGACACTCAGGGCAGCTTCCGCTGTCTGTGCCACAACGGCTTCAAGACCACGCTGGACCAGACCATGTGCATGGGTGAGTGAGTGTGTGAGCGTGTGAGTGTGTGAGCGTCTGCGCTGGTCTTCACGCGGCCTGGCGTGGATCCTGACGTGTGATGTCATCATTGTGTCCGGCAGATATCGACGAGTGCGACCGGCAGCCGTGTGGGAACGGCACCTGTAAGAACACCGTGGGCTCGTACAACTGCCTGTGCTTCCCCGGCTTCGAGCTCACACACAACAACGACTGCATGGGTGAGTCACACACACACACACTGTTAGATCAACAACGACTGCATGGGTGAGTCACACACACACACACACACACACACACACACACACACACACACACACACACACTGTTAGATCAACAACGACTGCATGGGTGAGTTACACACACACACTGATCAACAACGACTGCATGGGGGAGTTACACACACACACACACACACACACACACACACACACACACACACACACACACTGTTAGATCAACATCAACTGCATGCTGTTAGACCAATCACAGTCACTGCTTTAGTCACACTGGGACTTTTTACTTTTACATTTTAGTTCAAGTTCTAGTCATTTTGTTGTGGTTTATTTGTTTCTTTAATAAGTCTATATATTAGTAATTAATTTTTATTTCAGTTTTATTTATTTTAATACATCAAGTTAAACGAAATGAATTTATTTATTTCCGTTAACATTTATTTTATTTAAAGCAACAACAAAAAAAAGCTTTTTTTATGATTTTGGTTTTTGTTTCAGTTTCTGATCGGATTAATGAAACATTACAGTTTTGACCATTTAAACTCTTTAAATCCATAATTAAAATAATTAATATTATTAATTATTTATATTATATTATAATTATTATATTAATTATAATTGTAATATTGTAAAAAAAAAAAAAAATAAGAAGCATGTTGTCAGCAGTAACTGAAATGTTTCCTTTAATCAAAATGAAATTTTGCCATTTTAAAATGACATTTTACAATAAAAAATCTTAAATAAATGCATACATTTGCATACGTCAGCAGTTAAACGTAGTTTCATGTTTTATTTTTGTTTTAATGTGATCAACAAATCTCTCTGTGGATCACTTTAAAGGTTTATTTTACAAAAAAGATAAATTTTTATCATATTTAAGATTTTAAAAGATTAAAATTTTTACAAAAAATTCAATAAATGCATGTTAATGCCAAAGATAGAATATATTTGTGCATATATTTAATGAATTATCTTTTACAAACTATTTACTAAAAGAGGCAGAAAGCATGTGCATTTATTTTAAGACAAAATGTCCAAAAAGAACATATATTTTGCATATATTTTATTAAATATCTACAAAATATTTAATATAATAAATGCTCATGCTTTATGCTTTTTCTTAAGATAAAATGCCAAAAAGAACATATATTTGTACATTTTTATAAATTATTTTTTTTACAAAATATCATCTAAAAAGGCAGAAATCATGTCAATTAATTTTTAAGACAAAATGAGTCCAATGAGAAAATATATATTTTTGCATTTATTTAAAAAAGAAAATTCCCCAAAATATTTAATATAATAAATGCACATGCTTTCTGCCTTTTTTAGATAATATTTGTAAAAAAAATAATAAT